>JASDQU010014236.1:0-50523 GCA_032191745.1 Picea mariana | reverse complement strand
GTGGAAGATAGTTATTCATTGAATATCTTGATTGTTCATATCTAAATCTTAAAGAACAGTTTATAGCTTTGTGACCAAAATTAGAGCAGAAAAAAAAATAACCATAGAAAAAATATTTGTACCTTTAAAAAATTTGTCTTCTTTGAGGAGGTCGATTTCCTTCATGCCGATAATATTTCTGATCTACAAATTTGGTTCTGGTGCTTTTTCTTTCATTCCTTCTTGGTCGCTGATTTTCCTTCTTTGTTTCTACAGAGGGACTGTTGTCAATGTTTGATGATTTGACAAACTTGATAGATTCTGTATTACTTGGATGATCACTACTTGATCCTTCTTCATATCCCAATCCAGCTTTCAATTTTGAATTTCTTTGCTGATTTAGAATGGAGGTTAATCCTTCTGAGGCTTTAATACTTGGTAGATTTTGGTGATATAATCCTTTAAACTTCTCCATTTCTTTTTTGGTTTTTACTATCTCTTCTTCTAAGGCTTCACACCTGATTTTCTTCTCTGATAATTGTTGTTTCAATACTATTTTTTTTGCCTCTTCTAATTCCACTTTCAGCAGAGCAAAGTCTTCATCAGGTTTTTTACTGTCTTTCTCGAACTGTGTCAACAATTGTTTTTGCTTTCTGTTCTTAATTCTGAGTCTATCAATTTCTTCCAGTGCACTGATCAATTCTCCTTCCATATCAATCACAGCTTCTTCATCATTATCATCACTGCCTATGCTTTTATTATCATAATCCTCTTTGGCCATAAGCATGAAGTCATTTACCTTATCTTCACAGGAAGAGTCATTGTTGGTGTCTTCTGAGGAATTGTCATTATTTGCAACCAAGCTTTTCTTCTTACTATATTTCTTGAATTGGTACTTCTTTTCATCATCAGAGTTCTGGTCCTTTTTCTGATGGGGACACTTAGATGCAAAATGACCTATCTTACCACAATTAAAGCATTTGAAGGGAAACTTGCCTTGATATTTTCCTGATCCTTTCTTTAACCTTCTCACAAATTTTGCCTCAATATCATCTAATTCTGAATCAATATTCTTGTCTGCTTTAACCGATTCTTCTCTAGTAATGGATTTATCTTTGCTAATTCTCATTTCATATGCAGTTAAAGTTCCTAGAAGTTGATCAATGGACAGAGTTTTAAGATCATTTAATTCTTCTATTGCAGAGACTTTTGGATTAAATTTATCAGGCATAGATCTTAAAATTTTCTGAACTAAGAGTGAGTCATCAAACTTCTCACCAAGACCCTTCATGGAATTTACAAGTTCTTCAACTCTTAAAAAATACTTGCTAATTCTTTCATCTTCATTCATCTTTAGTTGTTCAAATTTCAATCTGTATGTTTGAAGTTTGGCATCTTTTACTTTCTCATTTCCTTCATAACTGCTAATAAGTTTATCCCACATTGCTTTGGCAGTTTCAAGAAGCATCACCTTTACAAACTCAGCTTCAGCAAGTCCATTCAAGATAGCATTCATTCCCTTAGCATTAAAACTAAACTCTTACTTATCGTCCTTGGAGGCTAGCACAACAGGCTTTGTATATCCAGTCTCTACTGCATCCCAAACATCAGCACCCAAGGCCATTGAGTATGTTCTCATTCTAATCTTCCAGAAGACAAAATTTGTTTCATCAAACAGAGGGGGCTTAGAGGCTGAAGTCCCTTAATGACTTGTCATGTTTAAGCTTACAGATCTACCTTTGAATAAAAGGAACCCACTCTGATACCAATTGTTGAAATTACTAAGACAATTGAGAGCGGGGGGTGAATCAGTTGTTATTGTGCTGAAACAATTTTAAGTCTATTAATACATTCTTAATCTTTCTTCAAGTGATCATCAACATTATACAACATATGGACAATAAAGTTAATGAGCATCAGTCACACATAAGGTATACACAGAGACAGATTTTCACGAGGAAATCATCAACATTATACAACATATGGACAATAAAAGTAATGAGCATCAGTCACACATAAGGTATACACAGAGACAGATTTTCACGAGGAAACCCATAAAGGGAGAAAACCTCTTCTTCTTTGAAATGATAGGCAGTCTTTTAAGTTTTGTACATCATCTATAATTGAGAACCAACTCAATGTGAGGCTACTACCTCTGTTTTACAAGCTACAACTTGTTTGAGAGCATCGACTCTCTGGTTTCTCTAGCACCCACTAGAAGGAAGCACCAACTCCCTTAATGTTCCAACACCAAATGGATGGAAGCACCAACTTCCAGTTACACAGGCTCCAACCTGTATAACAGAGAACACTTGTTCTCCCTTGCACCACCCTGCCACCCTGGTTTCTCTGGATGCAACTAGATGGAAGCTACAACTTCCTGTGTTGAAGCTCCCACTTGAACCTCTGAGGAAAAAAATCCTCCCTAGCACCTCCCAACCACCCTAGAATATAAATGAATAATTAAACAACCAACTACACATATAAATCAATTCTTACCACTTCTTCTCTGTTCTGTAAATCTGGTCTTCTTCTAACTGTTCTGCAATTCTGCTCTGCTTCAACTTGTTCTGTCATTCTGCTCTGCTTCAAGTCTTTTCCTCATCTGTTACTCTTCTCTGAGTTTTATCTCACACTGTGCATATTTTCAGTCTCACACTGCGCATCTTGTGATTTTCCCTTTCTTACAATTTAATTCATTTTTCGTCCAGAACAATCAACCTCGCACAGTCTGTATCTTTTTCTTTTATGCACCGCACCCATAGCCGTTACCCTTCGAATCTTCTGAGGAAAAAGAAAAACCATCTAAGCAACTGAAACGCCAACCGATCAGGAATCATGAATCAGTTTTGCTAACTGATTCGTAACTGATGAATTAAATGTGAGAGAGAACAGTAGCCCTCCGATCATATTCAAGTTTATCTACACCGTTGGATGAACTTTATTAATCTTTCCTTTAAATCGAGTTTCGACATTTCGGCATTCCTGTGGCCAAGTGTCTCAACACTTCATGTTGCGATCTTCGAAACTCCGATACAGATCTTTTCTGCTCTAGCTCCTTCCTCTATATGACCAAGGCCATGACCAAGCACTTATGCATAAAGTGCTTTTCGTGAATTCACATTTCATGAATCTGGAGATGTGGCATCTTGACTCTCCAAGTCACGATCCCCGAAACCCCGAAATGGAGCTTATCTGAACTAACTCCTTCCCTTCTCGTGACCACCGGCGGTGACCATAGGTTGTGCCAAAAGGCACTTCATATTTCGCGAGTTTATAAACTTCATTGAGTCTGATCGACGGTTGAAATCTCCATAGATCCGACGGTCCAGATCTTATCGTGATCTCGCATCTCGCGAATTTACACACCATGCTCTGTTGACTCCAAGTCAGCTGACAATGACTTGTCCTATGATTCGATGGTCCAGATCTGATTTTAATTCAACGGCTCAGATCATATCGCGATTTCGATGGTTATATTTCTTGCCTCTCCAAGTCACGATTCGCGAAACTCCGAAATGGAGTCGGATCAACGGTCCAGATCACACCTTGATCTGACGGCTGCGATTAAATCGCGATTTCGATGGTTATGTTTCTTGCCTCTCCAAGTCACGAGTCGCGAAACTCCAAAATGGAGTCGAATCAACGGTCCAGATCACACCTTGATCTGACGGCTGCGATTAAATCGCGATTTCGCATATCGCAATTTCGATGGTTATGTTTCTTGCCTCTCCAAGTCGCGAGTCGCGAAACTCCAAAATGGAGTCGGATCAATGGTCCAGATCAACACTTGATCTGACGGTCATCGAGAATTGTAAATGGGATCCAACGATCAGAAATGATGCTTCTCCTCCCGAGCTTACTTTGTTCCGCTTACTTTGATCTTGCCATCGATGATCTGCCAACAATCCTCTGCACTATCTCTTCTGAGCTTATTCGAATCTTCTCTGCAACGTCTTCTCATAATGCCCATCTATTACATACTTTCTGTACTCATGCCATCTTCACTGTTGTACTTGCCATCAATGACAAGTATACAAGCATGCGCCGTCTGTTAAACATTTTCCAACAAAGAGGCCCTGGAAATAAGCATCTCCCTCAGTCACTTAAGTCTCAACAGAAGATTTCCAAGTTTACAGAAAGAGACCCAAAACCAGTCATACACCTGACATCTCTGGAGGAGAAGAGACTCAGTCCACTACAATAATGGAAGGAGAACATTCACCTCTCTTCTCAACAAGCCAACAAATGATGTCTACTTCCTCATCAAAGAAGCAAACTGACACAACATTGACAACCAAATCCTCACAAGAGTCTGCAACACTCAACATTTTTGAGAAGTATAATTTAATCAAGAAGAAAAATGAGATGTTGACTAATAGTACCTATGCTAAATTCTGGAAGAAAACATCTACAACCCAACATAGGTTTCTCTCTTCTTTTGACACAAAAAAAGGGAGGATGCACATGGAATTCTTGCAGGCACGGGTACCTCAACCCAAAACAATTTCTGATTACAAAAGGTCAACATTTGAGTTTGAAATCAAAGATGTGCATCCAGCTAATCAGATGGATCTGCACAGACAGATGGAAGAAATGATTTTCTCCACCCTGGCCAATACCTCCACGACTACTGCAAAGTTATAGGTCTCCCTAAATAATGTACAGACTCAGCTGAAGCTGGAGAAAGTGTCTTCCTTGGAAAAAGACAACAAGATAAAATCTCTGGAGGAACTGGTACTCAAAATTGGATATGATCCATCCAATGTCAAAGCAACAGAGGAGCTCCTCAAGAAGAAGAACACTGACATAGCCTCCCTTATGAAACAACTGAAAATCTCTGCTACAGAAGACCCACAGGTGAAGGAAATAGCCGAGACTGAAGGCCAAAAGGAGGAAATGTTGAAATTAATCATGGAGCAGAATACGCAGATCAAAGAGATGGAAGTCGAGCTGGATAAGCTAGTCAAAGAAAAATAGCAAAATGCGCCAATGGAAGTCATCCCATAGAATGCAGTTCCCATCACATGTATCAGTGCAACAACAACAACAACCACCACAGGGGACATTCCAGTAGCAACCTCAATAACAACCACCGATGCATAAGAAAAAATGGCAAAATCCATGGAGGACATGTCTCTGCAAGGACAGAAAATTAAAATACTGCAGGATGAGATCAATAACCTTCAGCAGCTGAAGTCCACCTTTCATTCAAGTTACAACACTGAGATGCACATGTATCATAGGCTCAAGCAAGAACTGCAGAAGATGCAGAAGGAGACAGACATGACTAAGACACTGTCAGAAGCCAAGGAGAATATTTGGATAGACATCTGCATATCCATGACAGAGATTTGGCCAATCGTACAGATTATGTTTGAGCAGCATGAACTGGTGCAGAGAAGTAGACAGACCATTGACAAAATAAAAGGAGAATTGGGAGAAAGGCCTACAGAGGCAAATGAGATCATCAGGTTCTTGAATTCTAAGACAAGAGAGGAACTAGAGGCCTTGGATATTGAGGATATGACATAAACTATCCTTGAGGTCAAGAAAGTTTTGACCAAAAGAGGATTAATGCTGCAACTTGAGGAAAGATCCCAAGCAATGGACATCAGAGTACAAAGGTTCTTCAACAAGATAGACTCATTGCATAAGAAATGGCTCCCAAATTTATTTGTCATCAATGAAAAATTAATTACCCTCTCAGACTACAAACAAAAGATCCTCACAGTGGAAAAAGATGGCTCTAAGTTTGCAGAAATACAGGGCAACATTACTGGAAAACCATTTTTGGAGACTCTGCCGTTGGACCTCAACATCCAACATGAGATCAAGTACATCTTCATCAACAAGCCCACCTTCTCCAAATACACAAAGATGTATGAAGTTTACCGAAGGTTACTCAAAGTTACCATTCCTAGTCAAAAGAGATGGGATGACCTATGTGCTTTGATCGAGTAAGAGATGATGTGTACAATCCGAGTCAACAGGTGGAATAATCATAGTCAAGTCAAAGATGAATCAACAACCAACTTCCTCAGAATCAACACTAAGGATTCGAGAGGATCATTCAACATTCCTACTTTTTTGTAAATGTAATCTACTTAGTTAGATTTTCTTTCCACCATATCCTGATCATTAATGACAGGATCAATGTAATTTTTCTATAAATACTTTAGACTTCCAAGTATCGAGGGTTGATCTTTACGCCCAAGCAAGCTGTAATCTGTAATACTTTTGAAGAGATCTACCAGTAATAAAAAGGACGATTCACAGGATTCCTGTGTGTTGATGTTGGTGATGTTTACTTCTCTTTCTTAAATGTTTATCTTACTTTGTTATCATTCCGTTTTCTTTCTCTGATCATTTAAAATAAGTTTAAGTGCATAATTTATCTCGAATACTCTGTTTCTGGCTTTTAAAGATCTGAATGTTTTTCTTTTGATGTTGTGATAAATAAATTCTTAAATGCTTCTTTATTGTGATGGGGGGTGGATTCATGATGACTTGGGTAAGGGATTAACAATGGGAGTAATTTATTTGCTTCTTTTCAAAGAAATTTTGAATACCCATTCCCATGTCTTCTTGATGCTCCTTTTCAATTGCATTTTATTGAGTATATGTTTTAATCAAAGATACAAACATGTATGGGTTTGTATATTAGTTTGAATGCGAGGCTCTAAAAAAATTGATCGAGACAATTATTTACTCTAAATGCAAAATATGTGAACTTGGAGCAGCCAAGACTAGAATGATTCAACCCCTTGGATGAAACTTTATCCTAATCTCCACACATAAAACATGTGGTTTGGAAATGAATACTTCTATGATGATGATTGATGGGTCAAATAATTGCAAGAATATTGTTGAACTCCTCAACTTGACTTTAATTTATCAATCCAGGGATCTGTTTCTTTGATGAGGTACTATGCACTATATGTGTAAATACACTAGTAAAATCTTATTTATAGACTTGATGAGGAATGTGAATCCTAAGGTTAGCTTGGATATGGTTGTCATTTTGTTTTAAGCAGTTTTTATCATAACCTTCACTTTATAGTCACTGTGTTGGATGGTACATGGATGGTTCAATGGAGATCTTGATCGTGGATAAGGGCATGTGTCATAGGCTTAACAACCTCTTCATCATCATGTCTCTTAGGTTGACTGCAAGACTCTATTCAGGGATACCTATCTACACTATCTAGAATTGGTAAGGAAGTGACGCTAACACTAAGAATGTATAAATCAATCTAACAACAAGGAGGATGCTCAATATCATCCCATCATTTCCTATCCCTTCATCCTCATAAGTTGGTGGTTTTCACTCCTTCTACCCCAAGTCAAGAGCATCAAGAGAAAGGGGTGATGAGAGTGGTTTCCAGTGTTCTATGGGGAAGGAAATGACATACACAAGACAACTCAATTTGCCAAGAATGTCAGTGAATGAGCATTTCAGATTTCATGAGATAAGATGAGATATTGAACATAAATTAAGGGGATACAATACAATAATCAGAAAGTGATTTTGTAGACTTAAGTTCACTGACATGAAATAAATAACTTGTTGTAACAACATAATTAAATTCCCTGAAAATGAAATGACATGAAGAAATGAACTTGTTGTATTAACTTACATGAATTTTCTATAGGAAACTATGAGCTCCTTGTAGAATAAAAACATAACAACATGACATTGCTAGAAGAAACTATGATCTACTACCAAAATAAAGCATAACAACAAAGAGGGTTCTTTGTATAGACTTGAGTGGGCCCTACCCAAGGTCTCTACAAGGACCCTTAAAAAACCATTAAGTACTCAAGATCTAAAAACACAAATTCCTCATTCATAAAATTACTTTATAACAATAAAAGATTCTTGGACAATTTGAATGCATTAGCTCCTACAAAAGTACTTATGCCAAAAGAAAGACTAACTAGCTCTTACTTCATCCCGACTCCCATTATACTAAAAATCATAAATCAACCCTTTAATCAGTGCTTGATTGAAGGACGATTGTCTCTAGGATCCCTAAAATTAGGGATCATTGTTTCAAGGACAAAATTCCCTCCTTGATTTGAATTCTTTCAATAAAAAAATCAAATTAGGATCTTGAATTCATTTAATTGAATGCTTGGATTTCTTTGGAGGTTGGAGAGGGGGCATGATCCCCCTTTATCTCAAGTGCATTGATGGAGATCACCCTGTTACCCCCCCGGGGGTGAAAACTTATAGAGGTACCCTCACAAGGGTGTCATGGTTCAACTTGCATGAGATGTCATGCTCATCTTCATACTAGACAAAGTTTCTCTTGATCTCCATCATATAATAATGCTAGCTCACCTATGGTACAACTCATCCTCATCCATCACTCCTTAGATGATAGATGCATTATGGATGGTACAATATGGTTTCAATAGGTTTTATATTGATATTGCATGTCTTCATATTCATTTGGATGTGATGCTATAACTTTTTAGTGAGTAATCAAAGTGGTATACACCTACTGAAATTTGATATCACTTCATAATATGCATAATTTTATTATTTTCTTTATTATACCTTGGGGAACATGTTTTCTTTTAGAAGTGTGTTGTTTCTCGGGTCAACGTGTACTACTTAGTACTTAGCCTAGATAGCGATATCCACATCCTAACCATGATAGACATTTTCCACCTTCCTTGTATCATTCATTCCATCCATATTAAAAATATGCTTTCCCGATCATGTATGATTTCTCAAGGGGAAAAGAAAAGGTCTAAATGATAGAAAGCCTGAATAATAAAGCCAAAAAAGGCTGAAGGTGAAGAGCTAAAATAAGAAGCAAAAAATAAAAGCTTGAGCAATGCTACCTCGCTATGAGGCCAATGCCCTAGTCCTTAACTTGTATATGAATATATAAAGTAAAAATGGACTTGTTTGATAAACTGAACACTTAAAGAAAAAGACATAAAAGGGTAGTAAGAAACATTGCTGATGACAAGTAACTCAATGCTAACCTCCCTCTCGAATTCTATTGTATGCAAAATCCTAGCTCCTAAAAGCTAGATGAACAAATGAATAAAAAGAACTATGCATGCATATCTAAGACTTTGAGGGTCATCACATGAAGTTCCCTTCCCTTTCATTATGATTTTTTTATTATTATTATTTATGATTATTATGATTATTATTATTATTATCCTAGCCATTTATTTTGAATGTTTTGTATTGATGCTATTGTCAACGTTTATGTTAATGTTAATTTTGACACGTATTTAGATGTTATTTTTGACATTATGATATATGTTTTGCACATGGACATTATTTTTTATGTTTGTATAGACATTTCAATGTTTGAAAATGTAAGTTTTCATAGTTAGACATAATGTTGAGAATGTTTCAGGATAAACATTGTGTATCAGGTTTTGAAACGTCCAACGATTCGACTGGACGGTCCACCCATCATTAGGGACAACAAAAAACTCAAAAGTAGTGAAAAGAGTGTCGAGGTATGTACTTAAATAGGAGGAACTGAAAATGATTGTTGAATTAGAATTTGGAGATAAAAGAGTGGAAATAATGAAAATGCCCATTGAGATTACAAAGATAAAATTAATAACTAATTAAAAATATATGAATTAGTCATTGAGAAGAAATAGAAATTGATCAATAGTATTTAATAAAGACGTGTTTGGATTGGTCAAAATGAAAGAGGAAAACATTGATGGCATAGATTGCTAATTAATGATGATCATGATGTATTATAATAACACAATATAATAACATATTGTAATACATTATAATAATATGATATGATAATTGGGAAGATATGATTTAATAAAAAATATAAAGATGAAAGAGAGAAACGTTGATGATGTAGATTATCAATTAATAATAATAATAATAATAATAATCTATTTTTAAGGTCATGACCAAGCCAGACACCAAATTGGTGTATGAGACCCCCTCCGCCTAGCAATATGATATAACAATGTATTGTAATAGTGTATTATCCTATATTATTATAATACAATATAATATAATATGAGAATGAGAAAAATATGGTTTAATAATAAATCTAAGGATGGTGAAGAAGGTTATAAAAAAAATAAAGAAGGATAATATTATAATATAATATAATATGATGATGGGAAATATATGCTTTAATAAATATAAATGTGGTAGAGTAGATTACCAGAATGATAAAGAAGAATACTAATATAATATAATATATTATAGGACCAAAAGATAAAGATTTAAGGGGCTTTAAATTAGAACAAACTTAGGGTATAAAAGAAAAAAGAGAAGGCTATCACGGAAAATAGAGGAAGTCAAAAGGTAGCAAGAAACCATAGTAATGTGGAAAGGAAAGGGGGGGCGGGGGGAGAGGGTAGGGGTAGAGTCTTGACGAAGGAGGCCTAATAATCAAGATTGACTAAGTTTGTAGTCATCTTCATGATTGAAATTATTATGATGTTTTTCTATTTCAAGAGCTTCCCGAATGAGCCGAGAGGAGTAATGAGGGGTTGAGGCTAGGATTTTGGTTTGGTCAAAACAAATGAGATGTTTGAAATCGAAGGAGTGTTTGGTGATAATTGATTTGGAGATTCGGTTGTGGGTAGTGTTGGAGCCGCCTTTTACAAGTGGTTGAAATATAATTCTTGCAATCAAAAGTTTACCCCGACATGCAAAGTGGCGATAGCCGTTATAGTCCTAAGTCATCGTCGCCTAAACATTAAGCGAGTCTATCACTTTTATTACCTCACACTATCGCGCTTCGGGAGTTACAAGTCGCAAGGTTTCCAAACTCCGATATGCAAAGTCGCAAAACGGTTTCAAAAGTTCACCTAGGTTAGTGTCATGGGTAAGTCGCTTTAAACCCTAGTTAAGCACTGTCGGGGTTTCGCGACTCGATGATTGCTCTCCCAAAAAAACTCTACCTTCATAGCCCCGAGTCGCGAAATCATGATTTTTATTAACTAAGCATGGGTTAGTTAAGAACTTAAGTCAGATCACAATTTTTTAACTAGATCACGCCATCACGATTTCGGGTATTTTGGACTCCAAGACTAGGAACGAAATTATCCAAGACAACGAACGCCGAAAAGAGGTTTCGAGGGTTGAAAGTACAAAGTTAAGGGAATTAACTAAATTAATTAATGCCTTAAAGGGCCTTTAACGTACACAGCCTACAGATGAGATTTTTGAATGTTTCCGCTTTTTCTTTATTATCACAAATCTTTTAAGCCTTTATGGCATTGATTTGAATCTTGATGAGTTAATGGAAAATAAGATCTCGTTTCACGCCTAAATCTTTCCATTAAATGATTTGACCGTTCTGTTAGCAAGGACTCACACAAAGTTGAAAGATTAAAGCGAGGGAGTTTCTTTTATTTGTTCAATTTTATTTCTATTGTGCGCGCAAAGTTGTTTTTTCATCAGGATAACTTCTTTCTGTGTTTACAATTCTTACTACAGGAGATCTGAACACAGAGTTTTCTATCATGGATTTACGAAAAGCGTCCAAGGAGGCTGCCGAGAGTTCAGGTCAGGGCTCAGATGTTGTTTCTGATACTTCACCCCGAAGTATTAATAATTTCAAAACCTGGACATACATCTCCGACATTCTTCAGTCTGAATCGGTGAATTGTTCAGATGATTCCAGCGATAATGAGAAGGATGATTTGGCCACCAAATACAAAATCGTCATTCAAGCAGAGATGCACAAAATAACGGCAAGGCCATGGCTCCTTCCTTATTATGATATGATCAGATGGGCACTAGACCATGTGGATATTTTGACCAGGACTATCATCATCGAACATAAGGTGACAGTTGGGACTTTTAGACCGGAACATTTGCAGGCAATGTATCAGCTGTCACCCACACCAAACTTCGCATACAATGCCGAGTTTCTGGAAGGTTTCAAGGAGAAGGAATGCGAGCAATATGGCAGAACCTTGCCGAGCTGATCAAGGATTGGGTTTCGCACACTGCAAAATTCAGGGCAGATTCTAATGGTATTTATTCAATCTCCTCTTTAGAGCCGCCATTCAGGTATATAACAATGATGGCCTGTAGGTTGTATGGGAGGGAGGACACCACACATTTTCTCCTCCCATGGGTGCCTCTGATTTATATAGTTGCTGAAGGTTGTTCATTCAACTGGGCCAAACTGTTGTCAGACAGTCTAACCCGTTGAATTACCGAATATCGAGCGCAGAAGGCGAGTGGGAAAACAACTTCATTTTTCATGTCTGCCTACATCATGGACACTATTTGTTTCATGACGCCTTTCCCTCTAATGAGATGGAACTGGACTCCATCTAATGTTGAGCCTATTCATGTCTATCATTCGAAACTTTGGGAGGATAAGGCCACATAATTCATATACGATATTTTCAATTGGGTAATGGTACCGATGCATGTCTCCATCTTCAGTAACCCACCGTCCAGGATTTTAGATAGCATCGCTGCCAACTTGAGTAGTGTGGTTGACTGGTATGTAGAAGCGGAATTTTCATACATCAGGGTTTCGATGTCTCTGTTCCCCCATATGCTCTACCACTATTCGTGTCGGATAAGCTGGTATGTCGCGAAATTGCCAGGCAAACCATGCTCACTGGCATAAGCAAAGAACTTAAAGGTTTTTCGAAGAAGGTGTTGACACTCAAAACTGAAATGGGTTGCAACAAATCAATCCCGAGGCAACCTCGAACCACTTTGGATTGGAAGCTTCCCTCCCCCAACCCGAGAGGGATCTCTCGAACAATGTCACAAAATAATCTTCAGTAAGCGTGAAAAAGGTGGGCAGATTTATGGGTAAATTATGGTCTTGGATTTTTAGAGTTTGGGGGTTAAACCAGAGAAATGGTCCATTGGGAATGGAGTCAAATGAAAACCGAAGAAAGGAGATAATAGCAGTGATTAAATAACTTGTGGAAAGTGAGGCAAAGTAAGCCTATCTTTCAACGCTTTGATAGTCATGATGCGGTAGCAGAAAAAAGGGAAGGAAAGGCCGATGTAGCAGAGAATATATGCAGAATTTCGGAAATGTAGACTGGTCTTACACCCACTGATAACTGGTGCAGAGGAAAGACAACAAACAATTACAGAAAACCAACATTCATTCGCTATAGTAGTGGTCGTACTAAAGTATAACAAAGCACATCAGTTAGAAGAAAACGAAATTGTAATACAGTCGTGACGGAATAAGGAAGAAATAACATTATGATAATGACAACACATCAACTGTGAGTAAGGAGCATATCAAATGAATTCCAAACAGATTTAACACTGCTGAAATAAAGAAGAACATACTGAAAGAAATCGACCGTGATGAATCTCGCAGTCACAAGTAAAAAGAATCATCTTTATTTCTCCAATCTGGATTACAAAATAACTCAGTTTACCCAAGAACCCCTCTTCACAAGAGGTTTATTCCCCAGCGCTGCACTCGCCCCCTTTCTCCCCCTTTCCTCAGTCTTTTTTAATCTAAAATAAAACTCTTTCCGTTTAGAGGGATATGAAACGGTTTAGTTTCTGGAACTCTGCGACTGCTAGGTGCATCTGCGAGCTCCTTGAACCGTTACTAATCGTTTGACAAGTGGGGTATTTTATTTGTGTTATCCATGCATTTGATTNAAATCATCTTTATTTCTCCAATCTGGATTACAAAATAACTCAGTTTACCCAAGAACCCCTCTTCACAAGAGGTTTATTCCCCAGCGCTGCACTCGCCCCCTTTCTCCCCCTTTCCTCAGTTTTTTTTAATCTAAAATAAAACTCTTTCCGTTTAGAGGGATATGAAACGGTTTAGTTTCTGGAACTCTGCGACTGCTAGGTGCATCTGCGAGCTCCTTGAACCGTTACTAATCGTTTGACAAGTGGGGTATTTTATTTGTGTTATCCATGCATTTGATTTTGCTTTTAACATTGGGTGTCATCCTGCCTGTTATTATTTGAACCTTTGGAACGCCTTCTGTATGATTTGGATGGCTATATTTCAACAATTTCAGGGACGAAATCAATCTCATGATTTGGTGTACCATCCGAATGAAAATGAGCCAAATCCAATTTATGCTATCATAGGTAACAACAGAGATAAATGGCTCCCTGGTACTAAATTTTGATTGAAAATTTAAACATTAAACACGTTGATTAAATTATCCTTCAATCCCCTGCATAGTCTTTCGTTTATGTCTGCTTCAAGATTTCCACAATGACATTCGTCAGAGCGAATTATTTTCTCAATATAAAACTAATCATCTAACTGAAACTTCTTTCATTCCACCAAACTGCTTCACCTGTGGAAAATACCCTTGCGCAAGACAACAAGTTCCATTCATTCTCCTGAATTCATTCATAGCGCAACATGTTGGGCACTATGTTGAGGTTACTCTTTAATTGGTAAACTATCAGTATCTGGAGCCTTGTCTTCTGCTAGAACCACCTTAATCTTGTTTTCTTAAAGAACTATTTTGAAGAGGAAAGAAATCAATGTCTAGCATAAATGGCCGTAAAACTTTTTAAATCTCGACACCACCTTCTTTACGATAATTCTCTAAGATACAACATATAGTTTTTTCTGCTGCGGTGAGGGTTAAGTTCAAAATAGATGAACACATTGTTTGTCTTGCTCAATTCTCTTTTTCTCTTTGTCCATGTCGAATTTCCAGATTCCTAGATTGAAAATCAATGCAATTGGAACAAGATACAAGCTCTATGTATGTCTTTGATGCCAGAAACCATGCTTCCAAATATTAGAAACCCGGAATTTGAAAGATCATTCGTATACTCTTGGGCCCTTTAGCGATGCGAATTTGAAGACGGGTAGCGCGTTTATGACCGAACGCTCAACGCCAGAGTCCTTTCTCTCCAAATTAGTTGCCGAAAGAGCCGACCGAGTTCGGTTGGGGTTGCCATGGGCGCCTCCTCGGCCCCCTCCTCTGTTCCCCACGTTCTTGCAGTGCTTAGTGTTGATGGACTTGTGTGTGTTCTTTGAAATACGTTCAAGATCAACATCTTCAGCAAGCTTCATATTCTTTGTGTGGATGCGAAGAACCTCCAGACGACCAACTTCATCTGGAACCCCAATGTCAATTTCACGAACGAACCTGCCAAACGTTCTAAGTGCCGGATCAATGTTGTTAGGCCTATTTGTTGTTCCCATGACGTTCCTTAACTCTGAAATCCCAGTGATATCTAAAATTTCAACACTTGCACCCTGAACAATGCTCTCAGTAGCTGGATCATTTGCTCAGTTGTGAGAACCATTGTGAACTTCAGACAACAGTTTGGTGTTATCGCAACGACCCCCTGAGTTCCAATCTCCATTAAAGAAGTGCTTGGGTGGTAGGGTTCTCATGAAGACCCTCAAATTTGGATACTTATCGAACTGTTTATCAATCCATTTCACAACACTATGCACTGTCAAATTGCGAGCAGTTTTTAGGTCATTGTTTGGTTGTCCATTTACATACATGTGCCATCTGTTTGCATTTAATTTTCCCCTGTTCCAATGGTGCCCTGTATTCAATACTACAACACCAAACCTATAAATATTAGTATGCAGGAACCATGCTGGTCGGTCCAGATGCATTGCAAAGTCAGTGGATGGGTTTCCCGGGTTTAGTGGTTCAATTTCACAGAGGCTTACTAACCGATAATATAATACAGTTTTGTTCGTCTGTGGGAATCTGAATGTCTAACCAGGTGGCCTTATTGCACCACGGGCACGTACTAAACCATATTCCTTGTCTATATCTTGAACATCTGAACTATTTTTTCTTCCTGTAAACAGACTGGAACTGTTGCCTTCCTAAAGAATCCCCAACAAACACAAGTGTTTTGTCCTGCATTGTTGTAAGAAAGTGTTGCCCTTCAAAGTCAGGCACGTTACAGTTATTAGGCTGCCACTGATATTTTTCATAAGAAAATCAGGGCATGGGGTCGACCTGCATGCCCACATTCCTGATAACCAGTGTTTACACATCTTACCAGAATATGTTGGCCTCCTGCTGTCCTGGACCCCTTTTTCTTCGGTATAGTCATTTGCTCTCTTCTCAATAGTTGATGTCTTTTAAACTTTTGTAGGAAGAAATTCTTCAGCAGAAATGACAGAGGACTTTTCCAATTGCAGAGGATTTCTCTTTTTCAGCCAACTAGAGGAGACAACTGATTCCTTCCCTTGCTCTCCTTTCCCATAACCCGATAAAATGGAGAACTGTATAAAAAATATTGTAAGTAAAACCTGCGGCACATTGTCTGTAGCTATGAAATAGATAGGGCTGAGGAGGAGACGAAGAAGGCTTTCATCCGTTGTTAAATTTGGGCAAAAGTGCCTCAGTTAAATCAGAAATTTTTAATATCTGTTACAACATAGGCTCCATCTATGGATGGTACTTTCCCGTAAAGTGCCAAGAACAGTAGACCAGGTGCCTTCATCCATTGGCGACCTTACACGAAAGCTGTAATTCTGAGTTCTCTTTCCAGTGAAATCACCATCGAAAAATTTTAATGGAGTCGCCAGAGCATGTGCAACCAATATTTGCTTATGACCGACTGCTCAACCAGGCCTTAGGACTATGAAAATGTCATTCTCCCAGGGATAGATATCAACTTCAAAATTCCCCGGCAATGGCGCCAAAATGTTGACACTCGAAACTGAAATGGGTTGCAGCAAATCAATCCCGAGGTAACCTCGAACCACTTTGGATTGGAAGTTTCCCTCCCCCAACCCGAGAGGGATCTCTTGAACAATGTCACAAAATAATCTTCAGTAAGCGTGAAAAAGGTGGGCAGATTTATGGGTAAATGATGGTCTTGGATTTTTAGAGTTTGGGGTTTAAACCAGGGAAATGGTCCATTGGGCATGGAGTCAAATGAAAACCGAAGAAAGGAGATAATAGCAGTGATCAAATAACTTGCAGAAAGTGAGGCAAAGTAAGTCTATCTTTCAGCGCTTTCATAGTCATGATGCGGTAGTAGAAAAAAGGGAAGGAAAGGCCGATGTAACAGAGAATATATGCAGAATTCTGGAAGTGTAGACTGGCCTTACACCCGCTGATAGATGGTGCAGAGGAAATACAACAAACAATTACAGAAAACCAACATTCATTCGCTATAGTAGTGGTCGTACTAAAGTATAACAAAGCACATCAGTTAGAAGAAAACAAAATTGTAATATAGTCATGACAGAATAAGGAAGAAATAACATTATGATAATGACAAGACATCAACTATGAGTAAGGAGCATATCAAATGAATTCCAAACAGATTTAACACAGCTGAAATAAAGAAGAACATATTGAAAGAAATCGACCGTGATGAATCTCACAGTCACAAGTAAAAAAAAATCATCTTTATTTCTCCAATCTGGCTTACAAAATAACTCAGTTTACCCAAGAACCCCTCTTCACAAGAGGTTTATTCCCCAGCACTGCACTCGCCCCCTTTCTCCCCCTTTCCTCAGTCTTTTTTAATCTAAAATAAAACTCTTTCCGTTTAGAGGGATATGAAACGGTTTAGTTTCTGGAACTCTGCGACTGCTAGGCGCATCTGCCAGCTCCTTGAACCGTTACTAATCATTTGACAAGTGGGGTATTTTCTTTGTGTTATCCATGCGTTTGATTTTGCTTTTAATGTCGGGTGTCATCCTGCCAGTTATTATTTGAACCTTTGGAACGCCTCCTGTATGATTTGGATGGCTATATTTCAACAATTTCAGGGATGAAATCAATCTCATGATTTGGTGTACCATCCGACTGAAAATGAGCCAAATCCAATTTATGCTATCATAGGTAACAATAGAGATAAATGGCTCCCCAGTACTAACTTTTGATTGAACATTTAAACATTAAACACGTTGATTAAATTATCCTTCAATCCCCTGCATAGTCTTTCGTTTATGTCTGCTTCAAGATTTCCACAATGACATTCGTCAGAGCGAATTCTTTTCTCAATATAAAACTGATCATCTAACTGAAACTTATTTCATTCAGCCAAACTGCTTCACCTGTGGAAAATACCCTTGCGCAAGACAACAAGTTCCATTCATTCTCCTGAATTCATTCATAGCGCAACATGTTGGGCACTATGTTGAGGTTACTCTTTAATTGGTAAACTATCAGTATCTGGAGCCTTGTCTTCTCTAGAACCACCTTAATCTTGTTTTCTTAAAGAACTGTTTTGAAGAGGAAAGAAATCAATGTCTAGCATAAATGGTCGTAAAATTTTTTAAATCTCGACACCACCTTCCTTTCGATAATTCTCTAAGATACAACATATAGTTTTTTCTACTGCGGTGAGGGTTAAGTTCAAAATAGATGAACATACTGTTTGTCTTGCTCAATTCTCTTTTTCTCTTTGTCCATGTCGAATTTCCAGATTCCTAGATTGAAAATCAATGCACTTGGAACAAGATACAAACTCTCTGTATGTCTTTGATGCCAGAAACCATCCTTCCAAATATTAGAAACTCGGAATTTGAAACATCATTCGTATCCTCTTGGGCCCTGTAGCGACGTGAATTTGAAGACGGGTAGCGCATTTATGACCGAACGCTCAACGCCAGAGTCCTTTCTCGCCAAATTAGCTACCGAAGGAGCCGGCCAAGTTCGGTTGGGGTTGCCATGGGCACCTCCTCGGGCCCCTCCTCTGTTCCCCACGTTCTTGTAGTGCTTGGTGTTGACGGACTTGTGTGTGTTATTTGAAATACGTTCAAGATCAACATCTTCAACAAGCTTCATATTCTTTGTGTGGATACGAAGAACCTCTATTCGACCAACTTCATCTGGAACCCTAATGTCAATTTCATGAACGAACCTGCCAAACGTTCTAAGTGTCGGATCAATGCTGTTAGGCCTATTTGTTGTTCCCATGACGTTCCTTAACTCTGAAATCCCAGTGATATCCAAACTTTCAACTCTTGCGCCCTGAACAACGCTCTCAATAGCTGGATCATTTGCTCGGTTGTGAGAACCATTGTGAACTTCAGACAACAGTTTGGTGTTATCGCAATGACCCCTTGAGTTCCAATCTCCATTAAAGAAGTGCCTGGGTGGTAGGGTTCTCATGAAGACCCTCAATTTTGGATACTTATCGAACTGTTTATCAAGCCATTTCACAACACTATGCACTGTCAAATTGCGAGCAGTTTTTAGGTCATTGTTTGGTTGTCCATTTACATACATGTGCCATCTGTTTGCATTTAATTTTCCCCTGTTCCAATGGTTCCCTGTATTCAATACTACAACACCAAACCTATAAATATTAGTATGCAGGAACCATGCTGGTCGGTCCAGATGCATTGCAAAGTCGGTGGATGGGTTTCCCAGGTTTAGTGGTTCAATTTCACAGAGGCTTGCTGACCAATAATATAATACAGTTGTGTTCGTCTGTGGGAATCTGAATGTCCAACCAGGTGGCCTTATTGCACCATGGGCATGTACTAAACCATATTCCTTGTCTATATCTTGAACATCTGGACTGTTTTTTCTTCCTGTAAACAGACTGGAACTGTTGCCTTCCTAAAGAATCCCCAACAAACGCAAGTGTTTTGTCCTGCATTCTTGTAAGAAAGTGTTGCCCTTCAAAGTCGGGCATGTTACAGTTATTAGGCTGCCACCGATATTTTTCATAAGAAAATCAGGGTGTGAGGTCGACCTGCATGCCCACATTTCTGATAACCAGTGTTTACACATCTTTCCAGAATATGTTGGCCTCCTGCTGTCCTGAACCCCTTTTTCTTCGGTATAGTCACCTGCTTTCTTCTCAATAGTTGATGTCTTTTAAAATTTTGTAGGAAGTAATTCTTCAGCAGAAATGACAGAGGACTTTTCCAATTGTAGAGGATTTCTCTTTTTCAGCCGACTAGAGGAGACAACTGATTCCTTCCCTTGCTCTCCTTTCCCATAACCCGATAAAATGGAGAACTATATAAAAAATATTGTAAGTAAAACCTGCGGCACAGTGTCTGTAGATATGAAATAGATAGGGCTGAGGAGGAGACGAAGAAGGCTTTCACCCGTTGTTAAATTTGGGGAAAAGTGCCTGAGTTAAATCAGAAATTTTTAATATCTGTTACAACATAGGCTCCATCTAGGGATGGTACTTTCCCGTAAAGTGCCAAGAACAGTAGACCAGGTGCCTTCATCCATTGGGCGACCTTACACGAAAGCTGTACTTCTGAGTTCTCCTGCCAGTGAAATCACCATCGGAAAATTTTAATGGAGTCGCTAGAGCATGTGCAACCAATATTTGCCTATGACCGGCTTCTCAACCAGGCCTTAGGACTATGAAAATGTCGTTCTCCCAGGGATAGATATCAACTTCGAAATTCCTCGACAACGACGCCAAAATGTTGACACTCGAAACTGAAATGGGTTGCAGCAAATCAATCCTGAGGCAACCTCGAACCACTTTGGATTGGAAGTTGCCCTCCCCCAACCCGAGAGGGATCTCTCGAACAATGTCACAAAATAATCTTCAGTAAGCGTGAAAAAGGTGGGCAGATTTATGGGTAAATGATGGTCTTGGATTTTTAGAGTTTGGGGGTTAAACCAGGGAAATGGTCCATTGGGCATGGAGTCAAATGAAAACCGAAGAAAGGAGATAATAGCAGTGATCAAATAACTTGCGGAAGTGAGGAAAAGTAAGTCTATCTTTCAGCGCTTTGATAGTCATGATGCGGTAGTATAAAAAAGGGAAGGAAAGGCCAATGTAGCAGAGAATATATGCAGAATTCTGGAAGTGTAGACTAGTCTTACACCCGCTGATAGCTGGTGTAGAGGAAAGACAACAAACAATTACAAAAAACCAACATTCATTCGCTATAGTAGTGGTCGTACTAAAGTATAACGAAGCACATCAGTTAGAAGAAAACGAAATTGTAATACAGTCGTGACGGAATAAGGAAGAAATAACATTATGATAATGACAACACATCAACTGTGAGTAAGAAGCATATCAAATGAATTCCAAACAGATTTAACACAGCTGAAATAAAGAAGAACATACTGAAAGAAATCGACCGTGATGAATCTCACAGTCACAAGTAAAAAAAAATCATCTTTATTTCTCCAATTTGGCTTAGAAAATAACTCAGTTTACCCAAGAACCCCTCTTCACAAGAGGTTTATTCCCCAACGCTACACTCGCCCCCTTTCACCCCCTTTCCTCAGTCTTTTTTAATCTAAAATAAAACTCTTTCCGTTTAAAGGGATATGAAACAGTTTAGTTTCTGGAACTCTGCGACTGCCAGGCAGATCTGCCAGCTCCTTGAACCGTTACTAATCGTTTGACAAGTGGGGTATTTTCTTTGTGTTATCCATGCGTTTGATTTTGCTTTTAAGACCGGGTGTCATCCTGCCTGTTATTATTTGAACCTTTGGAACGCCTCCTGTATGATTTGGATGGCTATATTTCAACAATTTCAGGGACGAAATCAATCTCATGATTTGGTGTACCATCCGACTGAAAATGAGCCAAATCCAATTTATGCTATCATAGGTAACAACAGAGATAAATGGCTCCCCGATACTAACTTTTGATTGAGCATTTAAACATTAAACACATTGATTAAATTATCCTTCAATCCCCTGCATAGTCTTTCGTTTATGTCTGCTTCAAGATTTCCACAATGACATTCGTCAGAGAGAATTCTTTTCTCAATATAAAACTGATCATCTAACTGAAACTTCTTTCATTCGGCCAAAATGCTTCACCTGTGGAAAATACCCTTGCGCAAGACAACAAGTTCCATTCATTCTCCTGAATTCATTCATAGCGCAACATGTTGGGCACTATGTTGAGGTTACTCTTTAATTGGTAAACTATCAGTATCTGGAGCCTTGTCTTCTGCTAGAACCACCTTAATCTTGTTTTCTTAAAGAACTGTTTTGAAGAGGAAAGAAATCAATGTCTAGCATAAATGGCCATAAAACTTTTTAAATCTCGACACCACCTTTCTTCCGATAATTCTCTAAGATACAACATATAGTTTTTTCTGCTGCGGTGAGGGTTAAGTTCAAAATAGATGAACATACTGTTTGTCTTGCTCAATTCTCTTTTTCTCTTTTTCCATGTCGAATTTCCAGATTCCTAGATTGAAAATCAATGCAATTGGAACAAGATACAAGCTCTTTGTGTGTCTTTGATGCCAGAAACCATCCTTCCAAATATTAGAAACCCGAAATTTGAAAGATCATTCGTATCCTCTTGGGCCCTGTAGCGACGCGAATTTGAAGACGGGTAGCGCGTTTATGACTGAACGCTCAGCGCCAGAGTCCTTTCTCGCCAAATTAGCTGCCGAAAGAGTCGGCCGAGTTCGGTTGGGGTTTCCATGGGTGCCTCCTCGGCCCCCTCCTCTTTTCCCCACGTTCTTACAGTGCTTGGTGTTGACAGACTTGTGTGTGTTCTTTGAAATACGTTCAAGATCAACATCTTCAGCAAGCTTCATATTCTTTGTGTGGATGCGAAGAACCTCCAGTCGACCAACTTCATCTGGAACCCCAATGTCAATTTCACGAACGAACCTGCCAAACGTTCTAAGTGTCGGATCAATGGTGTTAGGCCTATTTGTTGTTCCCATGACGTTCCTTAACTTTGAAATCCCAGTGATATGTAAACTTTCAACTCTTGCGCCCTGAACAACGCTCTCAGCAGCTGGATCATTTGCTCCGTTGTGAGAACCATTGTGAACTTCAGACAACAGTTTGGTGTTATCACAACGACCCCCTGAGTTCCAATCTCCATTAAAGAAGTGCCTGGGTGGTAGGGTTCTCATGAAGACCCTCAAATTTGGATACTTATCGAACTGTTTATCAAGCCATTTCACAACACTATGCACTGTCAAATTGTGAGCAGTTTTTAGGTCATTGTTTGTTTGTCCATTTACATACATGTGCCATCTGTTTGCATTTAATTTTCCCCTGTTCCAATGGTGCCCTGTATTCAATACTACAACACCAAACCTATAAAGATTAGTATGCAGGAACCATGCTGGTCGGTCCAGATGCATTGCAAAGTCGGTGGATGGGTTTCCCGGGTTTAGTGGTTCAATTTCACAGAGGCTTGCTGACCAATAATATAATACAGTTGTGTTCGTCTGTGGGAATCTTAATGTCCAACTAGGTGGCCTTATTGCACCACGGGCACGTACTAAACCATATTCCTTGTCTATATCTTGAACATCTGGACTGTTTTTTCTTCTTGTAAACAGAATGGAACTGTTGCCTTCCTAAAGAATCCCCAACAAACGCAAGTGTTTTGTCCTGGATTCTTGTAAGAAAGTGCTGCCCTTCAAAGTCGGGCACGTTACAGTTATTAGGCTGCCACCGATATTTTTCATAAAAAAATCAGGGCATGGGGTCGACCTGCATGCCCACATTCCTGATAACCAGTGTTTACACATCTTGCCAGAATATGTTGGCCTCCTGCTGTCCTGAACCCCTTTTTCTTCGGTATAGTCACCTGCTCTCTTCTCAATAGTTGATGTCTTTTAAACTTTTGTAGGAAGTAATTCTTCAGCAGAAATGACAGAGGACTTTTCCAATTGCAGAGGATTTCTCTTTTTTAGCCGACTAGAGGAGACAACTGATTCCTTCCCTTGCTCTCCTTTCCCATAACCCGATAAAATGGAGAACTGTATAAAAAATATTGTAAGTAAAACCTACGACACAGTGTCTGTAGCTATGAAATAGATAGGGCTAAGGATGAGACGAAGAAGGCTTTCATCCATTGTTAAATTTGGGAAAAAATGCCTCAATTAAATCAAAATTTTTTAATATCTGTTACAATAGAAGGTATGGTTGCCCTTTCCCATTCATTTTAATACATATTCTTTATTAGATTTTGGACACGCCAAAGCCGAGGCTACGACCTTGGAGGAATTTAAATTGGTCCACATAGAGTTCAAGAAGCATGACCCACATAAGGTCATGAGTAATCACATGGTGAGTTGTGGCCTGAAAAGATACGAACATGAGCACTCGCCTCATGACGACATCTTCCGAGGTGCGAGATGCTATGCCGAGGTCCTAAGCTGGATTCAAGCCTTGTCGCCTGGAGATAAGGTCGATATTCTCAAGTTTCAGGAACACCGGTGGAGTTGTCTTCCCCCATTTTTACAGGGTAAGAACCCACAGACCATAGATATACAGTAGATGGAAGCTAAGGACCCAAAGGATTTAGGTCTTGACCAGGAGGAAAATCAGGAAAAGACAGAAGAAACTAGGAACTCGGAACAAGAAGCCGAGATCCCCAACCCAGAGGAAGGAAGCCCAGAAGCGGTTGCATCGGGCGATTCAGTCTAGAGCCAAGCATAAGTACTCCCAGAAGGGGTAAGTGTCACGCCATCGCCCACATCGAGCAAGCCAGACACGATTGTTATCCCACAGAAACCATCCAAGAAAATCGGTAGTTCCATTGCTTCTATCACTCCCCTACAATCTACAAAGGGGACCCCTGACGCAGGATGGATTTTCGTCGAAGAGCTAACGCCCATTATCGTAGAAGAGTTTCCTCCGAATGAGTTCTTCTTTGATAAGAAGAGAAAGGTCATTGTGAAGCAAGAGATTTACCGAGAAGCGGTCACAGTAGCCAAAAAATTCAAAATCCTAGCCGACGGGAAGGCCATGAAAAATGAGAATTCGCCACCCAGATAGCAGGGACGTTGGGGGCTTTTGCTACAACCAACCAATTTTCCGTCGGATCTCTAAAAGAACGGTTAAAGTGGAATAACCGTTTGATCAGAACATTGGAGGCTAAGCTAGCTACAATAGAGACAAATGCCAGAGATTTGGTGAACACAGGTCTAGAGAAAGCCAGAGCAGTCGATCAAAGGGAAATCGAGTGGCTCAGATCCAATATCGAGCAAATACATCAGTCGGCCCAAACCAGTCAAGCTTCGGTAAGCCAACAATAAGAACTAATCAGGCAGTTACAAGTAAAGTTGAATTTTGCTGAGAGCCAGGTTATAGATATGGAGATATTCAAATCCCAAGCCATTGAAATCCGAAAAATAATGTCAGTAGCTCAGTAAGATTTACTTGATAAAGTGGAGGCCATCCAGAACCATTACCAGACCATTGACCAAGTATTGGAAGAAATTTATTTGAGAGAAAGAGAAGCTGGGGCGGCTCGGGTCACTTTCCAAGAGGCTGTTATAGTCGCGACGAGAAAAGAAATGGTTAGTAGTTCCAGGATTTCCATCCCAGAGAAAACCAGAGGTAATATCTTGCTGAAGGTGTGGGAGCATAATATATTCAAAAGCAGAGAACAAGCAAAAGAAATGAGAAACTCTTGTGAAGAAACTTCCGGCTTGATAAATGAAAGTTTGTTGGATCTCGATAGGGAAAGTAGCTCTGGGACATTGGGCCAGATCAATATAGCCAAGCACCTCCTTAATATTAAGGAGAACGAGGAAAAAGAGCAGGCCAAAATATCACAGATAATCCAGAGTGATATAGTCCAAGTGGATAAATGGCTGATAAAACCAAGTGTACAGTTATGTTCTATCATCACTGAAGACCGACAAGTAGGGGGAAGGTTGCCACAACTAGCGAAGGATTGTTACGCTTTTGAGGCAAACAACCAAGTAGAGTCTTCTAGGTTGATAGCCCAGTTGGTGGAGAGGTGCGTCACTTGCACCAAGCAGGCGAAGGGGCAGGTTTCCGATGCCAAATAATGACAAGTGTCTGCCTGTTCTATTTTTAGTACCCGAAGAGTAAAGAAAGGAAGGTGCTCTACTCGCATGAAGGAGGACAAAGACAAAGAAGTGAAACACTTAAATTTCCCATTTTGTAACTGAAAACTCCGGGAACGATTGAGATCCGAATGTTTAGAAGTTTGTATAAATATGAATTTTGAAATGAAAAAAGAGGGGACCTTTCTTGGCCAATTGTAATAGAGACTTTCTTCCTTTCGAAAATTAATACAAAGAAATCCGAAGATTCTTGATTCCATGAAGAGTGAGTTATGAGTTTTGTTTTCTCTGTTATCTTATATTAAGTTTCATTTCGCATATATATTTCCGATGAATGCTTAGCTACAATTTAGTGCAACTTATACTGTGGTGACCAACTTTTAGTCGTCTAATCGCTTGCAGTTTTTCCTCTGTATTGGCTATCAGCAGGTGCAAGACCTGTGAACTTTTTAGATCTCTATATTTTATGCTTCGTCAGATTACTTCTTGCCTTTTTTCTTCTTCTGTTTGCAGGGCGAGATTCTCCCTTGATAGGAGCCTCACATTGTCGACTGCTTAATGTTTTCTCACATTTCATACATGATTCTTTAAAAGTTAACTCAGTTACGGGAGAAGGCCTTTGTTTTGTGTTCTATCTTTAACATCGGATTTCAAAATCTCTCTTTTATACATTTAAAAAAAAAGGGGGGTTTTGAAGTGGCATTTTAAACCTCGAACTTTCTTTTCATTTTTTGTTCCTCTATGACTGTGCCCTTTGCAAGACAACCCAACATTGAACCCGACCTATCGGATCAAACCATCATCGATTTGAACCTATTTGACACCATACTTAAAACCGCCATCACCTGGGTCGAACTCGAACGTTCATGGGCCGCAATTGAATGGGATATAAGCATCCAGGAACGTTTGGAAGTGAGGCAGAGACAACTTAGAAATCAGTCTTAGCTTCCTTTTTTCGGAAGGTTGATTTTTCCCCTTTTTATCTTTTACTCACTTTCAGATGCCTAGACCCTGTATTTTTTAGCCTTAAGTACAGACTCTGGACCAACAGGTAGTATCAATTATATGTTCTTTGAGGGGGGATTGAAAGGATCTACCAGTTTTACCTATGTAATATTTTCCATAGGAGTACGAGATTTGGTAGACCCCTGGGCCCAATGTCGGGTTAGATTTATATTTAACAGTTCGAAAGATTTGTTTAAGGGTTTTATAAGGTTTGAAAAACATTTTGATATTCTTCTTAGTCAATAGTTTTAGATAAGATATATGGTACCTTGGATGTAGGGCAGTGAGATGAGATCATGGTGAGGGTAGGAGGATGAGGTTGAAATTGGTTTAGGTTTGTTGACAGAGCGGAAATCTTGGTTGATTTGGCAGAGAGAGTACCCATTGAACAAGAGGGCCTTGGTCATGTGAGATTTTCCTTCCACAAGGATTTGGGGGGCAGAAATGCGAAGGGCATGAGTAATCATAGTTTTTAGGACAATGAATTTTTGAGCTTGATGGTGGTGGGAACTAGCATTGAGGTATCTATCGGTATAAGTCTTTTTCCTGTAAACCTGGTGGGTGAGGGAGCCGTCAAGAAGGCGATAAATAAGTACATCCAAAAAAGGGATGCATTTGTCCTTTTGGGTTTCCATAGTAAATTAGATGTGAGGGGAGAGGATGTTAAGGCGGTTGAAGAAGGAAATCAAGTTGGGATGGCCATGAGGCCAGATAGAAAAAGTGTCATCTACGAGCCTAAGCCAACATTTGGGTTTGAGAGGGAAGTTGTTCAGGGATAAAGACTCAACATGTTCCATAAATGTATTGGAGACAAATGTTGATAACAAATATCCCATCGCTGTAACTTCAGTTTGTTCGTAGAAAACCCCTTTAAAGGTGAAGAAAATGGAGGATAGAAAAAATTTAATCAGGTTGAAGGTTTCAGGATCAACGAGATTGGAGATCAAGGTGAGGGCTTCAAAAACTAGGATTTTGGTAAAAAGGGAAACAAAATCAAAGATGACCATGATGTTTTGGTCATCAAGGTGAAGATTTTTAGTTTTAAGAATAAAATTAGTGGAATATTTAATAAAAGATGAGATTTTTCTAGTGAAGGTTTGAAGCTTATTCGCAAGGAAGCGAGAAAGGGCATGGGTGGGGGCTTCAATGGCGTTGATGATAGGACATAAAGGGATGTCTTTTTATGTATTTTAGGTTGTCCATAGATACTAGGGGTTTGGGGGTTGTGAGAAATTAAGTGTTTTTGGATGTTAGGATCGAGCGAGGAGGATTTAATGGATTTGCTAACCAGACTGGTGATGGAATTAATAGGGTTTTTTGGAAAAGGTTTATAAGTAGTGGAGGAGATGTAACACACCCGACCCCTAAGAACCCTTCCTAGGGATGGGGAATCAAAATTTTTATTACTCTAACCATATTAAATCCCTCGCACGAGGTATTCATCCTCTTTTACTCGCCTATAGCTTTCTAATGACTTCTACCATGCTCTAATTCGACCTCTGGTTTGCAAGTTATGGCCTCCCAAAGTTCTTCGGGTGTTAAGAGTTGAGGGCCACGTGGCTCCAACTCATTCGTACCTCCTCCCAGTTCCTACCTACCACAGGGAAGGTCCATCCACCATCCAATCCAACGATGAGACTTGATCCTCATCTAACACACAAGCTAGAGGGGAATTTGACGTTCGACGCTTAAAGCCCGCTTTTTTTTTTTTTGCACGCATGTCCTCCGAAGTCTCGAATTTCCAAAATCCCAAAGGAACTTGAAATCTCTCCACGTGGCTTCTAACTTCATGCCTTTCGACTTACCCTCGACATTGCATTCCAAACCTCCGGATCCCAGAAGTTCTGGACTCTTAAAGGGTCCACCCTTGCACGTGGTGACGTACTAGATGTAGAGGAAAGTATAGGTGTGTCCCGAATACTCCCCCCTGCCAAATGGACTAAACATGTAAGTGCCAGGGGTGACACACGACATGGCATAGATGACACATGGAATTTATCGTGGGCGACACACGTCACGTGTTAATGGGCACATAGGGTTTACGAGACATATGAATCCAGGTGACACATGGCACACCAGTCGTGGGTCCATGTCACCCTGGATGACATCGATGTGCCACGTCACACTAGGCTGATGGCCTTACTATGCCCTTAGATCTCACTGTCAAGGTGTGTCCATGTAGCCCTGGGATCTACGGCCTCCGTTAATTCGTAACTTCGATGTTCGGGGAATCCCTGGTGTGACTTCCTCCTTGCTTCTGAAGTGGTCAACGCCAAGCTGATCGTGTCCTAGATCTAACGGTCAGGGGAGATCCCGAAGGATCCCTAGATCTACGGTCCTTGCCACTTTGCAGCTTTGACCTTCTAAGGTTTCGACATTATGGCCTCTCCACTCTCCCAAAGCAGGACTTCGTCGAAGTACTGTATGCGGGTCCCTCCACTGGTTGATCGGACAGTTAAGAGGGGATCATAATGAACTCGCCTAGATCCACAGTTCTCAACACTTCCTAACTTCAATGTTTGAGGAGTTTGGTTCTTTGACGTCCCTCTTCTTTTGAAGTAGGACTTCACCGAAGTTACCTCAGCGTAAATCCAACGGCTAAGGGGACTCTTGAGTACCCTCAAATTAGTGGTTCACGTTACTTCACGATGGGTAAATGGATCAAGGTTTAACAGTGGAACGGGTCTATTTACCACGGTTAGGGAGACCACCAGGTTTCGTTTCTATAACTATCAGTTTCCTTTGACCTGTTTACAAATGGTAAGGTTGAAATGATCTAGAGCTCTCAACTCCCGGAGTTCCGAAGCCAGAAAGGTTGAGTTCCTTTCGGGCCTAGCGTAGGGTTCCTAGACCTTGGTCACACGGGTGAAAGATCTGAAGGAGGCGCCCTCCTTCCATCGGTTTTAACTTAGTATTCCCGTGAAGGTAGATTCTAGAGGCGAACAAGACTTAGGCATCCCAGCAAGTCCTTCCCTGACACTATTGCAAACTTACAACCCATAGCTCTCTAGCTGTTAAGCGGAGACAAGTCGAAGATCATTCAAACATGGGTTCACAGAAAAACATTACACATTTCTACTTTAATCATTCAACACATGACTCAATCATATATATATATATATATATATGTATTCAAACATCATTTCCATTTCAATACACATAGTATGAAAATACTTATCATAAAACCAGGGTTCGTGAAGCGATTGCTGAAATGGGTGCTTGTTTCCACCCAACCATAGGCACAACCACTCCTAAAAGATTTACCGTTGGCCACCCCCGAGCTAGACCACGATGCTATGAGAGAGACTCTTTCTTCTTACTTAGTGACAATCAGGGACAAAGGTTACTCTCCTCCTCCCATGGGATCCTAGAAACAAGTTTTCTCTATACCAAGAAAGGGGGTCTGCACGAGTAATTCCACAATTAGTCATCAGCCCCATTTATCATCTTGAACCGAAAATGTTTCCCACAACTTCTTGCGACGAGAATGAGATTATTTCTCATTTCTTCCTCAAACTAGAGAACTATAACCTCTCTTTTTCTCTTCTTGAGATTGGTCTTTCGACTATGCTCTCTTCGCAGATCCGCTTGTTTTCTCTTCCCTTGCCTCTGCCCATGAATGACCTCTTTTCTTTCCTTCCTCAGCAAGGTTGTGTGGGTCTGAATCCCCAGCTCGTGGTCAGGTATGGAAGTCTTGCATATGGGTAATATTCTCGATATCCTCATTAACTCTTGAGGAGGACTCTTCCAACTACCTATCTGACTGGTAATTCATTTCTGGGTCAGAGGACTATTCTGAGTCTGAGTCACTAAATCCAGTAAGTTACTGGTTGGGTGGGNNNNCTGGTTCCCCTTACCATCTCTCTCATAAAATCCATGGTCTATCTTGGCAAACCCCCCTTTCAGCAGTTATGCAACACTTATCCATTTTATATTAATAACATAAAATACATACATTGACCTTTTATACAAAAGTTCATCAAATCAAACATTCACACATATCTAGTCTGTCATAGTCTCTTGGCCAGCTATAGTTATATTTACAAACTGGGGAAAACAGGGGTATTACAATCCCCTCACCCTTAAAGGAACATCGTCCTCGATGTTCTATCTGTCGATGTTCTCTGTATGTACAAAAGTAAACAAAAATGGATATTCTCGTTTCATGGAATCCTCCATTTCCCATGTAGCCTCATCTAGGCCAAAGTGTTTCCACTACAACTTGACCTGTGCAATGGTTTTGTTCATGAGTGGGGTTTCCTTCCTGTCTATTATGCATTGAGGTCCTGACAGGAATTCTCTCTTTGGTTCCACTTGAATCACAGACCAATCAATAATATGATTAGAATCATGTATGTATTTTTTAAATGACGAAACATGGAAAACATCATGTGCCTTCACTGTGGGAGGAAGTGCTAGCCTATAGGCTACAGGTCCCACTCTATCCAAAATCTCAAAGGGTCCACAATACCGAGGTGCCAACTTGGCACAAGATCCCATTCTCAAGGAGTTTTTCCTAGGTATAACTTAAAGATACACATGATCCCCTGTTTTGAACTCTCTAGGAGTTTGCTTTCTGTCTGCATATCTTTTCTGTTTATCTTGAGCTATTTTCATATTCTACTTTATCTAAATTACTCGTCGTTCCATTTCTTTCAGCATGTCTGGCCCGATTGTAATTCTATCTACTAGGTTATCCCAACTGACTAAAATCTTTCACTGTCTACCATAGAGGGCCTCAAAAGGGCTCATCTTCAATGACTCTTGATAGCCATTGTCGTAGGCAAACTCTACCAGTGGTAGATAGTCTCCACTTCTTAGGTTGATGCATTACATGCATCCTTAACATGTCCTCTAACACTTGGTTTACCCTCTCTGTCTGTCCATAATTTTGGGGGTGATAGGCTGTGCTAAATAGCAATTTAGTCTCAAAACCAACAAATAGAGATTTCCAAAAATTTGAAGTGAATCTAGTATCTCTATCATATATGATCTCCTTAGTCATGCCATGAAACCTAAATATTTCTTTCATGAAAATATTGGCAATGTCTATTTCCTTACAAGTTGACTTGACGGGAACGAAGTGATCAACCTTGCTCAATTTGTCCACCACCACCATGATGGCATCGTTCTGTTTGGTCGATTTTGGTAATCTTGTGATGAAATCCATGGAGATGGTTTCCCATTTCCATTCTGGATTTGGTAGGGGCTGCAACAACCCTAGTGGATGCCGGTGTTCTGCCTTAACCTGCTGACTTTCTAGATATTTATCCAAGTAATCAACTATGTACTTCTTCAGTCCCAACCAATAAAACAGTTTCCTAGTGGCTGTGATCATCTTCTGATAACCAGGATGACCAATATATGGTCTTTTGTGTAGTTCATCCATCATGAACCTCTTCAAGTTGTCACAATTCAAAATATACAACCTACCTTTATAAGTTAGAAAGCCATCACTCAACAATTGATAACCTTAGTACTTCAACCCTGTGGGCTCTTGCTCTAAGTACGATTTTACAGTCTTGAAAAATGCATCTGTTTCTTGTGGACTTTTGACTCTCTCCATGACATCCGTTTCACAGGTGCTTACAGCTTCTAGGTGAATCATTTTCACACTTCTGCTAAGGGCATCAACCACCCTATTTTCTTTTCCTTTGATTTGTTTTATTTCAAAATCAAATTCACTAAGGAGAGCCATCCATCTAGCTTGTCTAGCATTAATTTTTGGTTGGTCAAACATGTACCTCAACCCACAATGATCTGTCATTAGCACAAATCTTCTATCCAGAAGGTAATGCCTCGACATTTTTAAAGCATGCACTATGAAAACCAACTCTAGATCATGGGTTACATAATTGATTTCATGCTGATTCGATTTTATGGATTTGTAGAAAACTACATGTTCTTCTTGCATAAGGACTCATCTGAGTCCTTCCTTGTAGGCATCTATACACACAAGGAAGTCCTTGTTTGGATCTGCAATCTTTAGCACAGGTGGATTGGTTAGAAGGAATTTCATCTCTTGGAATATCTCTTCACATTATGATGTCCAAAGGAATTTAACTCCCTTTTTTGAAGGGAAGTGACTGGGTAACCATTCTTGGAAAATCTTTTTATGAATCTCCTATAGTATCCTGCTAGGCCCATAAAGGATCTGATATCAGATAAATCCTTTGGGGTAGGAAAATCCATAATTGCTTTGATCTTGTTAGGATCAACTGCCACCCCTTCATAAATAACATGGCCTAAGTAATGGACTTGTTTCTGGAAAAAGTCACACTTACTAAACTTATCATAGAGATGATGTTCTCTTAGTACTTGAAGTACTATCTTAGTATGTTCTTCATGCTTGTCCCTATTATTAGAATAGATTATGATATCATCAATGAAAACCAATACAAATCTGTCTAAGAATTTACTGAGTACATTATTCATTAAGCACATAAAAGTGGTTGGTGCATTGGTTATCCCAAATAGCACCACCACAAATTCATAGTGACCATATCTTGTCCGAAAGGTTATTTTTTGGATGTCTTCATCCTTAATTCAGATCTGATGGTATCCAGGCCTCAAGTCAATCTTGGAGAAAATTGTAGCACCCCTTAATTGGTCAAACAAGTCATTGATCCTTGGCAAGGGATACTTATTATTTATGGTCATCTTATTGAGTTTCCTATAGTCTATGCACAACCTAAGTGTGCCATCCTTATTTTTCACAAACAAGGATGGTGCTCCCCATGGGGACACACTAGGACGAATGTAGCCTATGTCCATCATTTCCTTTAGTTGTAGCTTGATCTCAACCAACTCTAGTGTACTCATCCTATAGGGTGTTCTAGACACTGGCACCTCTTCTGGTGCAATTTCTATTGAAAAGTCAATATCTCTTCTTGGAGGTAGACCTGGTACATCTTCTGAGAATACGTCTTTATACTCTCTTAATATGGGGTGGTCCTCTAGGCTTGGTTTGTTGTCCTCAATAGAGTCCAACACTTGTATTGAATACAAAGGACATCCTTTTCTGCAATACTTCTTCACTTGAAGGGCTGATATTTGTCTCATTGAGACATTCTTTTGAATCCCTTGTAGGGTTACCTTTCTCCCTTCTTAAATTCCACACTCCAAAGTTTTGTTGTAACAGTCCAACATAGTTTTATGGGCAGCCAACCAGTCCATGCCAATCAACATGTCATAAGATCCTAAATGGAGTATGTTTAGGGTCACTTGGGTGGGTAATCCATTTATAATGAATTGGCATGCTTCTATGACCTCTGTTAATTTTCTTTTGGTTCCAATGGCTAGTTGTACTAGCCATGATTTAACATGTTTAATTTGTTGCAATTTACATTTCTCAACAGTTTGAGGGGAAACATAACTCAAATTAGAAACAAGGTCAATTAGAATAGAAACTAGATGGTTGGAAATCATACCTTCCATTTCCACCACCGAAGCTTGGTGGTCGTCTTGTCTATTATCCAAGGCTGCATAAATATGTGGTATGCTCATAGCCACATCATTGACTGTGCTAGCCTATTGGATTTTGTAGACCCTCCTATTGTTCTGTTTCCTATATGGGCAGTCCCTCAACAAATGTTATTCTCCACAACCCCAACATTTCAAGGGTTCTCTCTTTGTGTTATCAGTCTTACCTGGGGCTTCTCCAAAGGGTTTATTTCCACTCTGAGAGGGGAATTTTTTTTGGTATACACTTTTAGCAGGAAGGCTCATCTTAGAACCTTTTCCATAGCTCTTGAATCTTGAGGGTTTAAACCCCTTCTTCTTGAATCCCGAAGTACTTTTCTTCTTCCAGTCCTCGTGAGGTTTTGTCTTATTCTTGAATTGCTCATAGCAATACCTTGCCTTACAGATAGTGTCTTCTAAGGTCTTTGTCTCATCAAATTCAATTATGTCATGGAAGGACTGAGGCAGTTCACTAATCAATCGATGCATATTAACCTTTTCATCTTTGATGTATGGCACATACCTTATCAACTCAAGGAATTTATTGATATATTCCTCTACGGTGAGTTGTCCCAACTTGAGTTCATAGAACTCCTTGGCCTTCCCATCAAAATATTTCTTTGACAAATACTTCTTCTTGAAGTATTTCTCAAATTGTTTCCATGAAAAATCCTTCTCATGGATTCCTTTCACGTTTCTAAGGTCCTCCCACCAAATGGAGGCCTTTCCATTTAGGTTAAAAATGGTTATTCAAACCTTTTTTTCAGAGTAGTCATGGACTCTAAAGTACTTCTTCAAGCCAAGAAACCAAACTTATGATTCTTCCCCCTTCTTAATTTCTCCATCAAAAGTGGGAGGTTTGGCTTTCTTGAAATCTTTAGGGTCATGACTTTTGGCATGTTTCCTCTTCTTTCTTTTCCTCTAGGAATGTGAACTGGTTTTGCTACTAGAAGATTCCTTGGAGTTGTCAGTTTCCTCACCAAAGGATTATTTCGATAAGTGTCTCTTGGCTCCATGTTGGGTCTTCTTTGAGGTGCTCCTCCTTTTGTGGCCACTTTCAGGTCCATGCTTTCGTATCTCAGGTGGACTCTAGGTTTTCTTGCTATGATGTATGTCCACATGACTGGATGTTGGTCCATGATGAAGTTGCCTTTGTATATATGATAAGCTCTGCAATAGAACTGCATTAATTTCCGTTTGATTTTCTTGCTCTTTTATTATCCTTTCATTGTCAACCTTACAACTCTGTAATTTTTCCATGAGGCTTCTTACAATTTCAACCAAATCTGGAGGGGTTTCCACCACCCTCCTTTCATCAAATTCTTCCTCTCTATCGTGGGAGATTTCCTCCAATTCATGGTGTGTCACCATCCTTTGTGTTGTAGTTTTCTTGCGGTCCATTGAATGTTTAAGTGATGATAAAACATTTTATGTTAGTTAATGATATGCTAGTTTTATAAACAACACACAGTTCAAATTTTCAAAACACATACAACAATATAAATTCTTATTCCTCCCATTCATTAGAGGTTTAATTAAGCCTCTTAAGAATGGGGTAAGATAGGGTGTCACCCATAAAAGTTCTCTAATTAATATTTTTAAGTGACTCGTTCATGAGCCCCAGCAGGCCAAGTGTTGTAACCTCACTCTGATATCAATTTGTAACACACCTGACCCCTAAGTACCCTTCCTAAGGATGGGGAATCAAAATTTTTCTTACTCTAACCATATTGAATCTCTTTCCTGAGGTCTTCATCCTCGTCTACTCGCCCGTAACTTTCTAATGACTGCTACCAAGCCCTAATCCGACCTCTGATTTGCAAGTTATGGCCTCCCGAAGTTCTTTGGGCGTTAATAGTTGAGGGATACGTGGCATCCATGTGGGTCCAACTCATTCGTACCTCCTCCCGGTTTCTACCTCCCACAGGGAAGGTCCATCCACCGTCCAATCCAACGGTGGGACTCGATCCTCATCTAACACACATGCTAGAGGGGAATTCAATGTTCAATGCTTAAAACCCCTTTTTCTTTCTGCACGCATGTCCTCCGGAGTCCCGAATTCCTGAACTTTTGAAGGAACCCAAAATATTTCCACATGGCTCCGACCTTTGGGCCTTTCGAATTACCCTCGACACTACATTCCAAACCTCTGGAGCTATGAAGTTCCATATTCCCAAAGGGTCCACCCTCGCACATGGTGACGTACTAGACGTGGAGGAAACTACAGGTGGGTCCTGAATACTCCCCTTGCCAAATGGACTAAATAATTAAGCACTAGGGGTGACACGCAGTAGGGCAGAGATGACACGTGGCCCCTACTATGGGCGACACATGTCACATGTTAATGGGAACATAGGGTCTACGAGACATACAAATCCAGGTGATACATGGCATGTCAGTCATGGGTCCACGTCACCCTGGATGACATCATTGTTCCACCTCACTCCAGACTGATGGCCTTCCTACGCCCTTAGATCTCACGGTTAATGTGTGTCCACGTAACCTCGGGATCTGCGGCCTTCGTTACTTCGTAACTTCGACGTTCAGGGAATCTGTGGTGTGACTTTTGTTAGTGCTCTGTAAACTCGTTCGATTGAGAAAACAAATGACATAGGAAACCTACAAACCAACTTTAAGGCTAGATTTAACACTTTAGTACAATATTTTTGGTTCTATTGGCAAGAGAACACGAGACCTTGGGCCATGGAGTCAATTTTAGAAAGCGAGAGAAACAAATGACTTGGTGACTAAAATTGAGAGGATAAAGGCCAAGTAGGCAATGATCTTTCAGTTCGAAGTCGTCGTGTAGGGAGAGATAAAAACACATGATTCAACCCAGAGCACCATTGGAGATGAATTCCGAGTTCACGTGGAAGAAAACATAGTCGTCTAAATGGCGAAATCTAGAGCACCATGTAGTGAATTCTAGATTTGAATAACGTTCTGATTTAGACAAAATATAGATACGAATATAATAACATAGGAAGCACGTACACAAAGATAGGTTACAATACATCAAACCAATACCATTAGAATCTTTTTGTCAAAGTTTCAAAACCTTTGCATTAAACTTCAACTGAGTTCGAAAGCTACATTCAACAGTCACTGTCTACATTACTTTGCCAACCAACCTGACTCACATTGAAAAGATGAAATATATAGACAAGGGTGTGCCGCTTGGGCTGCCTTGCCCTCCAACTACTATCCCTAGAAATTAGGCTCTGACTATTCTTTACTAGATGATCTTTCATATGACACTTTACTAAGAATGGAAAATGACTGTACTTAATCATACAATAACCAACGTCTTTGCCATGACAGTTCGGTCATCAACAAGATTTCATCATTAAAGAGTGATGTGTTGATGCTTTTCCTTCGACAGGTTATCTGGACGATCAAGTTATCTGTTAGAATCTTACCACCCAGTGTAACAACCTTGATTTCTATCGCACGATCATTCGCTGGAGCGTGCATGTGGCGGGTAACCGCAGACTATCGTAGGTGTTTCCAAGATGACAATGTCAGTTAGGGGACATTGCCTTTCTTTAAACGGTCATGTGTCCAACCCACACTTGTCCTTTCTAATAGGTGGGTTTCCAACATTGCGTGTCGTATGTTCGCCACGCGGGTACCTTTCAAAGTCCCTACTTCCCGACAAGAAACAAGACACGAGGAGAAAAAAAACGTGCCATGTTTGAGAAGACAAAAACAAAGTCAGTCAATTATGCCTCTGGCCTTGTTTGCAATTTTGATATCCGAAGCGTTCTCCTCAGAGACTAGTTGTGCCTTTTCAGATTCATTACTTGTCTTTTCAAAACCGTGTTCCCTTTCAACCTCTTTTGTGCACTCGCTAGAGCCGCGTGGACGTTCTCCATGGCCGGTCCACATTCCTTGAAGTGCTTTGCAATTCTCTCTTCTGACATCCTCTGTGCTTCACGCAATTGGATGATTTTGTCTTGCACCTCTCTGAGCTTCCTCTTGAGCCAAGTCGCATTTCCCTCTCAGCACTGTGATGATGATGCCTCGAGGGTCTTTTGCGCTAACTGTTGTCTCAACTCCCTATTCTCCTGGTACAACTCAACAATAGCGATATGTGCTTTCTTTAGCTGCTGCGATGGTTCACGAATATCTGTTCCTTTAGTGTCTGGCCTTCTTTGTCTGCCGTAAGTTTCTCAGCTTGGACCTTCGACAGGTTCCAGCCGAATGGCATGCATGAGTAACTCCTCAGTGACTGACTTTGTGCGCGTCTCGCTCAGGGCTTGGGCCTCTTCGGTCTCTTTATTCTTCCTTGGCCTGCCCCTTTTCTAGGGTATCGACTGTTGGGGGGAAAGGGCTTCCAATGTCTTTCCTTCCTCCTCAACCCTTCCTATTTCCGCCTCCACGCAGTGAGATGTTGCTTTTCCCATGGGTAGAGGGGGATCTCCTTTTGGGTCCTTGGGGATGTCGACTGTGAGTAGAAACGAATCACAATTTTTTCCCAATCGCCTCAACTCCTCAACTATCAACAATTTGATTAGTAAGACATGAGATAGGTTCTTCTTCGACTAGTCTGCTTCAGCTTGGATGTTGTCTACCATCTCTCGTAGGCTTTGGTGAAAGAAGAAAGGCAGGTTCAACGGTCTCCTTCCTATGAAATGCATCAACAATCTAATGTGAAGTGGGTGTATTTTTTCATACCTTCTTTTGCAGGTGAAATATTTTCTAATCACCCTCAGGAGCTTCCGAAAAGGCTCCTATAGAGATCGACTTGGAATGCCCGCTTCGAATTTCCCGTTTAAACAATCTGGTTTGATGAATTCCTCATAGCATAGCACGTCCAAAGGCATGCCTTTAGACCACCTTTCAGCATGCGGAGGGATATCCGTTGCGGCTGACATAGTTTCCTCTGTCACCTTGAAAGTGATTCCTGCAATTACCGCGTGAAACTCGTTGAATCTGAGTACGAACTGTTTTTCTAGTTTCACGTTGAATCCTTGTATTTTATTACAATAGATCATGCATCCGACCTGTTCAAAATATGCTCTGACATATAGATCTTCATTTACCAATGTCAAGTTTTGAGATTCGGGCCCCATGGTTCTGCCACTTTGTGCCCCTTTCATTCTGTTCTGGGATGTCGCCATGGTGCAATGCGTGTTTGTTCTGCGCATGTGGTAGATTTAACATGAACCCAAAATGGTAGTCTTGGTCAACCCGGTATGTGACACAACTGATGGAAATTGATTTTCCTGCAGCGAGAAACTTAGGGCTTGTGGGAAAAATTACAGACGGTGCATAAACTGGCTGGTGAATAGAATACATGCAGAGAAACTAACATTTATAACTAGTTGGGCGAGAGATGAAATCATGACAAGGGACACTGAATCCATGGTGACAAGAGGTTTCTAAGCAGGCCAAAGATTTGCGCAACACATCCGCGCGACGAGTACAATTTGGAGTGTGTAAAGTACAACGGATAAGAGCTGTAGAGTATACGTGATATAAGTGCTATGATTTCTTATCCTTTCTGACTTCATAATGAGTTGATGATGGTCGTTAGATTTGTTGACGTGACCCTTATTTTAACAACTTACCTTGACCTTTGGAACATAAAACCTCCTCTTCTGACAGGACACAACTCTTTGGGAAAAGACATTTACCACTTACAAATGTTTGATTCTGACGTCCCTTCCTGACTCCAAGGGCCAAACTGACCACTTGCTGACTTTGACCCATTCGTTGTTCGATACCTGACCTTACACGCTTTGACACACAAACCATGACCGACTAAGACTGACTCTAACTGAAAAAATGATGGAGCTAAAAAATTCCTCCTTGCTCCCTAAGTGGTCAACGTCGGGATGACCATGGTCTAGATCTAACGACCAGGGGAGGTCCTGAAGGATCCCTATATCTACGGTCTTCGCCACTTCATAGCTTCGGCCTTTGAAGGTTTCAACATTATGGCCGCTCCACTCTCCTGAAGCAGGACTCTTAAGTACCGTACATCGATCCCTCCACTAGTTGATCAGACGGTTAAGAGGGGCTCTTAACGAACTCCCCCAGATCCATGACTCTCATCACTTCGTAACTTCGATGTTCAGGGAGTTTGGTGCTTTAACGCCCCTCTTCTCCCGAAGTAGGACTTTGCCGAAGTTACCTTGGCATAAATCCAATGGCCAAGGGGACTCCCGAGTATCGGTGGCTCGCGATACTTCACGATGGGTAAATGAATCAAGGTTTAACAGTGGGGTAGGTCTATCTACCACAGTTAGGGAGACTGCCAGGAGCCAACCAACCTTATGGGTAACCATAACTATTAGTTTCCTTTGGCCTGTTTACAAATGGTAAGGTCGAAACACTCCGAAGATCCGAACTCCCACATTTATGAAGCCATAAAGGATTAGCTCGTTTAAGGCCTAGCATAGGGTTCCCAGACCTTGGTCACACAGGTGAAAGATATGAAGGAGGCTCCCTCCTTCCATCAATTTGAACTTAGTATTCTGACGAAGGTATATTCTAGAGGCCAACAGGACTTAAGCATCCCAGCAAGTCCTTCCCCGACAATATTGCAGACTTACAACCCATAGCTCTCTAGCTTCTAAGCGGAGACAAGTCGAAGATCATTCAAACATGGGTTCACAGAAAAGCATTACACATTTCTACTTTAATCATTCAACACATGACTCAATCATATATATATATATATATATATATATATATATATATATATATTCAAACATCATTTCCATTTCAATACGCAGAGTATGAAAATACTTATTAGAAAACAAGGGTTCGTGAAGAGACTTCTGAAAGGGGTGCCTGTTTCCACCCAACCATAGGCACAACCACTCCTGATGAATTTAGTGTTGGCCATCCTCGAGCTAGACCACAATGCTCTGAGAGAGACTCTTTCTTCTTACTCAGTGAAAGTTAGGGACGAAGGTTACTCTCCTCCTCCCACAAGATCCTGGCAACGGGTTTTCTCTGTACCAAGCAAGGGGGTTTGCACGAGTACTTCCACAGTCACTCATCCGCCCCATNTATATATATATATATTCAAACATCATTTCCATTTCAATACGCAGAGTATGAAAATACTTATTAGAAAACAAGGGTTCGTGAAGAGACTTCTGAAAGGGGTGCCTGTTTCCACCCAACCATAGGCACAACCACTCCTGATGAATTTAGTGTTGGCCATCCTTGAGCTAGACCACAATGCTCTGAGAGAGACTCTTTCTTCTTACTCAGTGAAAGTTAGGGACGAAGGTTACTCTCCTCCTCCCACAAGATCCTGGCAACGGGTTTTCTCTGTACCAAGCAAGGGGGTTTGCACGAGTACTTCCACAGTCACTCATCCGCCCCATTTATCTGCTTGAACCGAAAATGTTGCCTACAACTTCGTGCTCCTAGAACAAGCTTATTTCTCAATTTTTCCTTGAACCAGAGAACTGTAGCTGCTCTTTTTCTCTTCTCGAGATTGGTCTTTCAACTCTGCTCTCTTCACAGATTCACTTGTTCGCTTTTCCCTTTCCTTTTCCCACGAATTTCCTCTTTTCTTTCCTCCCTCAACAAGGTTGCATTGGTGTGAATTCCTAGCTCGTGGTCAGGTATGGAAGTCTTGCAGATGGGTACTCTACCCCATCTCCTCATTAACACTTGAGGAGGACTCTTCCAGCTTCCAATCTGACTGGTAATTCATTTTTGGGTCAGAGGAATGTTATGAGTCCGAGTCATTAAATCTAGTAAGGTATTGATTGGGTTGGGGGGGGGGGGGGGGGGGTCATCTCAACCATTTATAGTTCCCCTCACCATCTCTCTCATAACATCCATGGTCTATCTTGGCAAACCCCCCTTTCAACATTTATGCAACACTTATCCATTTCCTATTAATAACATAAAATACATACATTGACCTTTTATACAAAGGTTCATGAAATGAGACATTCACACATATCTAGTCTGCCATAGTCTCTTGGCCAGTTATAGTTATATTTACAAACTGGGGGAAACATGGGTATTACAGGAGAGGAGGTCAAGAAGTTTGGATTCATAGTTAGAGGTGTTCATGATAACTAATGCATTGCCTTTATATGCTTTGAGGATAATGATGTCAAGATTTTTATTGAGGCGACGAATAGCAAGAAGTTCTTCTATAGATAAGTTGAGTTTAGGTGGTTTTGCTTGTCAGAGGATCCTTCCACACTCTTTCCTAATTTATTCAGCTTCGTGAGTGGGGAGGTTGTGGGTAATGGATTCTATGGCACAAATGATATCTTCTACTGGAATGTGATTAGGAGAAGGGAAAAGTTAAATCCTTTTCTCTCCAAATTCTAATTCAACGATCATTTTCAGTTCTTCCTATTTAAACACATACCTCGACACTCTTTTCACTACTTTTGAGCTTTTTTGTGTCCCTCATGATGGGTGGAGCATCCAATTGAAACGTTGGGTGTTTCAAAACCTGATACACAATGTTTATCCAGAAACATTCTCAATATTTCAATGTTTTTTATAGAGATTAATTTAGATGCCACTAATGACTCTTTGAAGGACATTTCTTTAGAATTTACTCTAGATATTTCTTGCGAGGTTATGTTAGACTTTGATTTTGACTAAAAAATGTTGAAAATTGAGTCCAATGGTGGAAAAGTATCCTTTTTTATGGGGTGTTGGGGAAAAGATATTTCTTAGACATTTCTTAGGTGGTAAATCAACAAAAACCTTGTAGTGAATATCTCATATAGTTCTACATAATATTTCCACATGTTGCAGAAAAACCATGTGCTTGTGCATCTAAATTGGCTCATTTGGCGCACCGTGTAGATAATCATTGTCTAATAAAGGTGTCCATGTTGTTATCAAAGGGTTTTTTCAAAATTTCTACTTGTGCATTATTTCCACACAAAATTTTGTAGAACTCCCTCTCTTATGCATTTCTCGACTTAAACTATGAATCAATTTCATTACGTATATCTGTATCTATTGTTGGTTAAATATAGGAACCAATTTTGATCCTTGCAACAAGGATTGGACTTTCTTAAACTCAATGTGGTTGTCTTCTTCTGTGATGGGTGGTGGCTTCATGATGACTTGGGTAAGGGATTAACAATGGGAATAATTTCTTTGATTCTTTGCACAAGAATTTTGAATACCCATGTCCATGTCTTCTTGATTCTCCTTTGCAATTGCATTTTATCGAGTATATGTTTTAACCAAAGATACAAACATCTATGGGTTTGTATATTAGTTTGAATTTGAGACTCTAAAAAAAATTGATCGAGAAAATTATCTACTCTGAATGCAAAATAGGTGAATTTGGTGCAACCAAGATTAGAATTATTCAACCCCTTGGATGCAACTTTATCCTAATCTCCACTCATAAAACATGTGGTTTGGAAATGGATAATTCTATGATGATGATTAATGGGCCAAAGAATTGCAAGAATATTGTTGAACTCCTCAGCTTGATTTTAATTTATCAATCCAGGGACGTGTTTCTTTGTTGAGGTACTATGCATTATATGTGTAAATACACTACTACAATCTGATTTATAGACTTGATGAGGAGTGTGAATCCTAAAGTTAGATTGGATATGGTTTTAATTTTGGTTTACAAGGTTTTTCTCATAACCTTCACTTTATAGTCACTGTGTTGGTTGCTACATGGTTGGTTCAATAGAGATCTTGATCATGGATAAGGGCATGTGTCATAGGATTAACAACCTCTTCATCGGATGTCTCTTAGGTTGACTACAATACTCTATTCAGGGCTACCTATCTACACTATCTAGAATTGGTAATGAAGTGATGCTAACACTAAGAATGTAGAAGTTAATCTAACAACAAGGAGGATACTCAATCACAACCCCTCATTTCCTATCCCTTCATCCTCAGAAGTTGGTGGTTTGCACTCCTTATACCCCAAGTCAAGAGCATCAAGAGAAAGGGGTAATGAGAGTGGTTTCCATTGTTCTATGGGGAAGGAAATGACATACATAAGACAACTCAATTTTCCAAGAATGTCAGTGAATGAGCATTTCAGATTTCATAAGATAAGATGAGATACTGAACATAAATTAAGGGGCTACAATACAATAATCAGAAAGTGAATTTGTAGACTCAAGTTGACTGACATGAAATAAATAACTTGTTGTAACAACATAATTAAATTCATTGAAATGAAATGACACAAATCATATGAACTTGTTGTATTAACTTACAAGAAGTTTCTATGGGAAACTATGAGCTCCTTGCAGAAATAAAACATAACAACATGACATTGCTAGAAGAAACTATGAGCTACTGCAGTAATAAAGCATAAAAAAAGAGAGGGTTCTTTGTATATCCTTGAGTGGGCCCTACCCAAGGTCTCTACAAGGACCCTTAAGAAATCACTAAGTAATCAAGATCTAAAAACACAAATTCCTCATTCATAAAATTACTTTATAACAACATAAGGTTCTTGGACAATATGATTGCATTAGCTCTTACAAAAGTACTTATTACAAAAGAAAGACTAACTATCTCTTACTTCATCCTAGCTCCAATTATACTAAAAATCATAAATCAACCCTTTAATCAATCCCTAATTGAAGGGAACTTGTCTCTAGGATACTTAAAATTAGGGATCCTTATTTCAAGGACCAAATTCCCTCCTTAATTTGAATTCCTTCAATAAAAAAATGAAATTAGGATCTTGAATTCCTTTAATTGAATGCTTGGATTTCCTTGAAGGTTGGAGAGGGGGCATGATCCCCCTTGATCTCAAGTGCACATTGATGGAGATCACCCTTTTACCTCATGAGGGGTGACAACGTTTAGGGGTACCCTCACAAGGGTTTCGTGTTTCAACTTGCATGAGATGTGATGCTCATCTTTTCCAGACCAAAGAACGTTTCTCTTGATCTCCATCATATGATCATGCTAGCTCACCTATGGTACAACTCATCCTATTTCCTCACTCCTTAGATGATAGGTGAATTGTGGATGGTACAATATGGTTTTAGTAGGATTTTTATTGATATTCAATGTCTTGATGTTCATTTGGATGTGATGCTATAACTTCTTAGATAGTAATCAAAGTGGTATACAACTAATGAAATATGATAGCACTTCATAACATGCATAGTTTTATTATTTTCCTTATTATACCCTTGGGAACAAGTTTTCTTTTATAAGTGTGTCATTTGTTGGGTCAATCTATACTACTTGGTACTTATCCTAGATAACATTATCCACATCCTAACCATGATAGACATTTTCCACCTTCCTTGTATCATTCATTCCATCCATATAAAAAAAATATGCTATCCTGATCATGTATGATTTCTCAAAGGTGAAAAGAAAAGGTCTAAATGATAGAAAACCTGAATAATAAAGCCAAAAAAGGCTGGAGGTGAAAAGATAAAATCAAAATCCAAAAATAAAATCTTGAGCAATGCCACCTTGCTATGAGGCCAATGCCCCTAGTCCTTGGCTTTATATGAATATCTAAAAAAAAAAGGGACTTGTTTGATAAAATGAACACTGAAAGAAAAAGACATAAAGGGGTAGTAAGAAACATTGTTGAGGATAGGTAACTCAATTGTAAGCTCCCTCTCGAACGTTATTGTATGCAAAATTCTAGCTCATAAAAGCTAGATGAACAAATGAATAAAAATACCTATGCATATCTAAGACTTTGAGGTTCATCAAATGAAGTTCTTTCCCTTCCCTTTCATCTTTATTATTCACCTTTTACCTATATTTCACCTAGGTACTTGGGAAATATGGGGTTTCCTATGACTTGGTGCATGTATAAGGGTTAATATTGTTCCCTTTGGTAAGACTTAGGAAAATATTAAAACTAATCGCTATTTGTTATCTTATGTTAAGAGATATCACAAGATGTTATCATCTAATGGATTGATAAGAGGTTATACCCATCACTTCAAGTGGGTATCTTGCATTGGGATACATGTACCATGCCTTGAGATCCATGACATTGCATGGGGATCTATGATGCCGCATTGGGATCTGTGTACTCATATATGATCATATCTATGAACATTTTGATCTGTGCCATCTGACTTGGGATCTATGTACTGCATTGGGATACATGTCATTGCATTGAGATTCATTATAGTGCATTCAAACGTGATAGGGACGTCATGTCACCACACATGCCACATCAACCACTCATATTCTTCATTCTCCTTGCTCAGTTGGACATTGCATTCACACTCATGCATTATTATCTCTCCTTGGATCACACATGGGAGTTATTAATGCATCAAATGAGTTAGTTATATATTATGGAGGTGGTTAGAGGTTTTTATTTGGACTATGGGATGACATGGCATGATTTAATGTTGTCCACTTGAGGAGCGATCACCTAGAGGAAGCCACATGTGCCTTTATTGTTGACATGTTGACTTGGACGACACAAACATGTGAGAGGTGACACCATTTTTTTGAGGTTGTTATTTCACATTTGGACCACTCCTTGGTTTCAAGGAGTTAATTGGAGTTCTTTGGACCATGTTTTACCCATCTATTTACTCCTTGATGGGACGATGACACTTTTATTGAGGAGCGTAGCTTCTTTAGTCTCTCTCTAGCCCACATGTGTGGCCATTATTGTTGTACTTGGACCATTTTTTAGGGTCGTTTTTCTCTTGGATCATTTTGAGGGATATGTTACATTATTTGTTGTATTTTACCATGGTTTTGAGCTCATGGTAGTGAGCTAGCACATTGTATTGTATTGTATTTGAGGAGGCTCTTCATCTATATAAGGAGGAGTCCTCTCTCATTTCAAATTGTTGGAGAATAATGAGAAACTTGGCTTAAATAGTTCTTTGTGTGTCTATTCTTTTTTTGAGTGAATGCTAATGTTTTTCAAAGGTTATATAAGCACTTTTCAAGGTTTTTTGGAAGACAAAGGCTACTTCAGTGCCAAAGAAGGGTGAAACGCTCCACTTGGAAGGGTTCTCATGGTAAGATATTCTAACCTTTCCCCTTTGATCATTGAAGTTATTGTTCATGCATTAAGGTAGGATGTCCCAGGGCTCTGTCTTTTTGTTTGGCCAACCTTAAAGTTCACCTTATTAGTGTCAAGAGAGGCTTTTCATGGACCGATCCTCCCATCCAAATTTGAAGGAAACCTTCTAACCCTAGGAAACACTTGAGGGGAAATTCTCCTGGTGCCATCAACATTGTCTCATCCTAAACCCTAGACTTCACCTAGATTTGGTATTGAGACTCCATAGCCCTCCAAAGACATTAGTCTATCATTGTCTTCAACCACCCAAAAAAACCCCAAATACATTTTTTTCCTTTCTTGTCCTTTTTTATTTTTTTAATTTGGGGTTTGTCACGTTTACTCTTGAATCTAGATTGCTTGAGCTCCAATGATATATCTTGTACTCAAATTTTGTATTCCGACTTGTCTTTCATTGAATACATTTTATCGTTAACATTTAGTGAGGGTTTGGATCTGACCCTAAACATGTTATAGTGTCCTTAAAGTAAAACAAATTTAATTATGGTGGATGTCCTAATCAAGTACTTGGAACATGTGGTATCAAACCCTATTAATTATGGTGGATGCCCTAATCGAGTGCTTGGAACATGTGGTATCAAACCCCAGTTAGAACCATGTATCATTAACGCTTGCTTGGAGCATGTGGTATCAAACCTTAGTTAGAACCATGTATCATTAACACTTGCAACGTTGAAATGTGTTATGCCTTATGCATCTATATTTGATGAGTCGATGAATAAATAACGAGAACGACCTCCTCATACATGAGTGTTGACCTCCTAAGTCATTTAGATCTAGTTTCATTTGGCACACAGTGGTATGTCACTTCAATACACTTAAGTACCATCATCTAATGAAGTCTTGGTGATTTGACATACATATTCTCAACATCATTTATAAGGGTTTCAGACTGTATAGACATGTTATCCTAATTCATTTTTGCAAAACAATTCATTAGCAGGCCCAATGACCTCTCATGTATACTAATTTTTGTCTCTTCTTGACTATTGTTCAAGAGTTATATGGCCGCCCAAATCTGCAGAGACGAAGTATTTGTGATGAGGGTATGAACTCATGTTTTGATATGATCATCATATAATGGATCGATATTGAATACAACCCAATGATCCTTCCAATTTTTAGATCGTGGCCAAAATTTCCTTTACTGTCATAAATTGCAGAATCTAGTGAGGTCGGTATAACAGTTTCCCGGGTAACGTTTCACCCATTTCTTGCCTCATATTTCTCAAATCGATTCTAGACATAATCTAGATCCCTCTCAAAGGTAAGAATCATTGCAATTCTTCATGATTATCGTGAGGCTGGTATCCCAGTCCTAAAGTGCAATTTAAGTCTCAATTTGCTTTGATATTGCATGCTGATCAGAGTCATATTTTGTCACAGTTTAAAGAACAATCTGAGAGTTATTTCTTAAATGCAAAATCTGATGTCAAATTCTCTCATAAGTGACCAGTAGTCTACGTTAATATCTAGCATCATAGCTCAGCACAAACCAGAGAAGAAACCCAATGACGTAATGGTTTAAGTTCGTCACTTGCTCATCATAAGTTATCCTCTTGTTTCTTTCCATTGGTTTATGGCATAAACATTGGACATCATAATTCCAAGTCAGTTTGAATATACAACTAATATACGCTTTGAAAACTTGCTCATGATTGAAAACCCTAACCTACAAAACTATACTCATGGTCTTATTCTACAAGTCAAACATTGCTCTATCTTGTCATACTTATGATCTGGTGCATTTCATTATAGCATTGGTATTTCTGTTACTAATAAGTGGTTCATGATTGAAAACCCTAACCTACAACACTATACTCATGGTCTTATTCTACAGGTCAAACATTGCTCTATCCTGTCATACTTATGATCTGGTGCATTTCATTATAGCATTGGTATTTCTGTTACTGATCAGTGGTTCATGATTGAAAACCCTAACCTACAACACTATACTCATGGTCTTATTCTATAGGTCAAACATTTCTCTATCCCATCATACTTATGATCTGGTGCATTTCATTATAGCATTGGTATTTATGTGGTTTGTCATATGACAACTCTGAGATTTGATTTGATGTTTTAATGGTATATTTCATGATCTGATTTCACATCGTACTCAACACTTAACTTTGTACCATAATTTGTTGTCAAATACTATGCTATACATCTTAGGCATATTGATATGATATGAACACGTGAATGCTATACATTGATACATAAGTTGACCACATTTTATATTGGTTCTCGTACTCTTGCAACTTTATTGATGTATGGCTTAATGGTGATCAATGGTATATAACACATTGATACACTTGCATGTGTTGGACACACCTACCACACTTAGAGGGGGGGGGTGAATGAGTGTGGGGCTCTTTTTTTCAAAAACTTCCCTCTTTCACAAAAACTCATCAATTAGCATTCAACATTTATTCATTACCCATTGCTGTCATTTATAACCAGTTAGTTGTGAGCACATATCAAAAACATATATCAACAATATATCATAAACAAGTCATCACCACAATGAACACAAAGAACACAAGATGTATGTACAATTTTCTTTTTATTATAGACTACAATCCTTGGGGTTTATCAGCAACAACTGAATAGAGTACAACTCTACAAGAGCACCAGCTCTATATGCAAGACTCAACTTACATTCTCAGCACCAACTGAGATGCGACAACAATCCTCAACAAATATCAATCTGTCAACATGTACGTGACCTGTCAGTAGTGCAACCCACGTGTGCACACGCCCTAGCTCACTACAACCCGCGTGTGAACGCGACCAATGTATAATGCAACAAGCGTATGCTTCTGAGCAAATAGGGTTTTTCTTTTCTTCACATGCTCAGATCCTCTGCAGCTTGCAATCACTTTCTCTTCTGTCTTCCACTGTCCAAACTGACCCACAACTAGTCACAACACATCCAAGCTCTCCAATAGCTTGCTCATGCTTCACAACAAATCAATATGAATGTTATCTCAATCATGTATAAATAACTAGTATACCATAGCAATCATGTCACTACTGAATCACAAGAGTGCTTCTCACTCCATCAACCAAATCAACCAAACTGAGCTACATCATGGAAGCCATACCAAGAATGCCCTAAGCATTCAAAACATATCAAACAATAGTATCTATCAAGACAATAATGTAACCATACCAGTGTCTCAGTGATAGATCCGAGGCCATAGAATGCAGATCTGGAACCTACCTCATCATCCAAGAGCTTGGCACTAGCTCAAACAAAAATCTCCATGAGGTTATTCAGTCCACACTCCCTGTACACAGTTAGCCCATGTTTACACTCACCCTATACACAGCCATCCCGCGTGTACACGCACCCTATAC
>JASDQU010014235.1:251081-279723 GCA_032191745.1 Picea mariana | reverse complement strand
CTAATGTTAAAAGGAAGTGACATAAATGGTATAAATAAACATCATTATACATTCATTTGATACAAGTCGAATTTCAGAGAGAAGAAGAAGTAAAAGAAGGCCGGATTTCAAGGGAGGATGAAGTCTTTTGGTGATGTGTTCTAAGTATCAACAATTATTCACGCTTGAAATTTATTTGAGTAAGAAAAGATGCCACAGCAATTTCTATTACAAATGAATACATAATGAAGCCTCTTTGGAAATATGGACTAATGAGGACTAGGGTTGTGGTGATTTCCTTTTTGATATTAGTAAAATATTCATGTGTATCCGAGGTCCATTTAAACCTTTTATCCTTTTCAACAATGAACTGATCAACTTCACAATACTTGCATAGTCAGGGACAAATCTTCATACAAAGTTGATTTTGCCAAAAAATGACTAGACTCTCTTCTCAGTTCTTGGATGATAGAGGGTTGAGTTCATTTATAGTTTAAACTCTCTCGGGATCAGTATATATTCCTTCTTTTCACAAAATATGGCTCAATCATTTTCCTTAGGTTACATCAAATAAAAAGAAAATGGATTTAAACAGACACCATATAATATGCATCTATCAAAAACTTTCCTCAGGTGATTGTTGGCCCTCGACCAAGTTTTGAGGAAAAATTGGTCGGGTTTGAACACTTTTGTACTTCGACAGGATGGGCGAAGGTGGCGCGCCCATGTGGAGCTGATATTGTAGGATTTCACTTGTTTTGTGGGCCCAACAAGGGGTTCACTAGGGTTTTGAGTATTAGGGTTTAGGGGATGTCGACCCATGGGTTTACCCATGTTTAGGCATTTTTGTAAGGGATGTAAAAGTATCAATAAGAAGGAATGTAATGTATAAGTAGCGGTGTAATTAGCTAAGTGAAAGAGGCAAGTAGTTCTGAATTTCTTTGTGCAACAAACTGTGTATGTAAGGCTTTGTGCGTAATAGAGGGGTTGGATCTATGCCTTGACCTGATTTTGGGAAGGTGGATGTGGTTCTTAGTGCACATATCACCTGTCCAGTGCGAATCTTGGCTCTGTGGCTTAGTGCATAGGAGTGGATGGATTGAAGAGATTGAAGACTAATAAAGAAGAAGATGTCGTTGGTGGACGTAGCCCCACACTAGGGTGAACCACACAAATCTTATGTTGATGGTTTGCTTTGTGCAATAATGTTTATGCTGTGAATCTACTTAGTGAATTGAATGTTATGAATGATAGGTAGATCTATGAATGTTTAATGCTTTGTATATGTTGAATGTGTTATATTTGACTTATGATACTAAAGTGCCATGTGTATTTTTTCATTATTACTACGTCGATATGTACTTAGGGTTTGATCTGCGATGTGAATAAATCTAATGAATTAATATATGTTGTTCCTAAGTACCCTGTGAAGTGTTGTAATCACAGATCTATGTCTCAGCTTGGTTACAGAAACCTGAGTCCTATAACCCCCCTGTCTCTATCTCAGGTGAGACTACATCTGCTTCACAGGTGTTGCTAAAAGGGTCGGTAGTTAGGGGTTTGTTGGTGCGTTGAACCCTGGGTCTGCCCCTATGCCAACAAATAGTTTTGTTGCTGGGACTAAAACTGTGATTGATGGGAACTGAGGTAAAGAAAAGATAATCTCAGTGCATAGATTTGTTGTTGTAGTGTGCATTATTCTACTTGACTTGCGAAGCTCTGTGTTAAGAAAGAAACTCGTTCTGAAGAAATGAGGTAAGATCTTGAAAGAGGTAAAGCTTTGTGCTTTGATACAGTAAGATAAGTGGAAATTTTTGTTTCAAAAGAATGAATCTAGGTATGCTTGATATATTCTATCCTAGTCTGAAAGCTAGGGTACAATTAGAAGAAAGAGTTGATTTGAATAAATTTGATAGAAAAAGAGAAAGATATGTTATTCCTATGCATAGAAATAAATTTTGGACTAATAAGTGGATGTAGGAACCTAGAAATAATTTTTGTAGATTAAAGGCTCAGCACTGTGATCCTAGTGTGCAGTACAGGAAAGGTTGGGGAACATTTAAAAGAAAGAGAGGATTGACATTATGTTATAACTGCAGAAGACTGAGACATCTTGCTAAGGAATGCCCTGGTGCATGTCCTATTTGTCTTTGCTGTAAACCTATTGGTCATGAAGTTGAGGATTTTCCAAGAATGATTGCTAAAGTTGAAAGGATGAATATGAGACAAGAAAACTATCAAGAGAATAAGAGAATGCTAAAGAATCATCAAGAGAAAGAATCCAAGAAAGATTAGACTATGTTAGTACAGTTAAAAGAAGCAATGAATGGCTACAAAGATGCCAGTTTACCAGAGATCTTGAAAGAAAAACAACACATAGATACAAGAATAGGAGACTTCAACATAGACTGTGTCCTGGATGAGGAGACACAAGTGAATATCATGACAGAAGACACTTGGGAATTTTTGGGAAAGCCCACTATGGTACCTTCATTGGGAAGAATAGTCTTGTTTAAAGGAAACATGATAAACCTATGTGGAAGAGCTACTAATGTACCTATTATCACCCATGGAACATCGACTCAAGAAGAAATTGAAGTTATTAGGTTTGTTGAGAACAACACCCCTTTTCCACTTTTTTTTAGGAAAGACTTGGATTGAGAAAGATTAGATCAAAAGGAAATCAAAGGAAGAAGCTACAGAAAATAAAAAACAAGAACTAAGGGATTTCATAGATAGAAAAATAGATCCACTGATAGAAGAAGGAGAAGTTGAGTCGAAGCAACCAAAGGCAAGATAATTAGTTGTCGAGGTTGAAAGAATGCAAGAAGTTTTGAAGGACCTATCCATATAAGAAATAAGTATATCCACCCAGGAAATAGTAAGAGAAGGGATATTAACTTCAAACCCTTTGAGAGCACATCAATAGTGCAAAGTCTACTTCCCTAGGGGAAGATAAGAATAAGAATGGAAAGAGAAATACAAAAATAGTTAGAGAGACTCAGATAGCAGGAAAGAAGGCAGGGAAGATCAGTAAGAAGAAGGCTAAGTTTGAAAAGCTACAAGAAGTTACAGAGAACAAATGGAATATTTCATAGATTGGAACTTCGGAGGTGGAATGTTTGCAGTATTTGAACCTCGTCGGAACAACAGAATAGTGCAAAATGGGACTTCACCCTGGAAAAGATATATGAACATTGGAGGTGCCTCGACCGTTAGAAAGACGCTCTAGAATGGATATGAAACACATTTATGGGTGGATCGATCATCGTTAGACATTGAGACTGCACCATAAAGGACAAATTCACATTGATTGAGGCATTCTTGTCCGTTGGAGGAATCCATTATCACACTTGCTTACTTAACCCGTCGGACATTATGTCGGGACCACTTTTTTCTACCTGTGATTATCTAAGACAAGAAACAAAGTGATTATGTGTTTTGGACTGTGCTGTGAGACCTCGCCATATGTTGTTTACCCAGCTATCCATTCACCTACCCCGACTTATTTTTTAAACAGTGAGAATGTTGATCAAGTGCACTGAGATAGAGAAGTTCGTTGAAGAAGTTCTAAATAAGTTTATGGCTAATAAATCTATGTATGAGGGAGTATAGATGTCGTCGACCAGGGGACTGCAGGATTCCCCTTCGACTGGATGACGCTCGAAACATGTCAACCCTGCGACTGATAAGTGAAGTAACCACCGCGATGATCTGGCTAATGTGAAGCAGATCTCATCAGTCTTATTGGATTATATCTCGCCTTTGGCTGGCACAGTTAACTGCGACAACATTCCATGGGAATTCAAATACAAATTGATCATCGCGTACATCCCAAAGGGGATACACGTAGTTGGAAGCCATTTGGGACAAATCCCATCCTTGAAGAATAGTGATTTAAACCTTGGAGACAGAAAGAACTACACCATGCTTGGGCCCCACAGATACCTAATTAAGACCATTGGGAAGAAGCCTCACATAGTTTCCCTGCCTTGGATAAAGGAGCTGGAATAGTCCACGATATTGAATGTCATGAAGATCCCTCATTTTGTCGGACATCGAGAGGTTAACTCTTGCGTTAAAATCCTCTTGTCGTGCTATCATGGAGGATATCTATGGATTGACGGGTGCATTACTGTGGATCCAATGCTGATCCACCTAATCACAGGACTGTGCATGTAGGGACCCGACGCTCAATAGTTCTACCCAGGGAAGACCTCATATTACTCCCTGACACAACACATTAAGGAGGAATACGATGAAGTTGAGAAGGGAAAGCGAGGCTACAAGGTATCCTCCATCCAGGATGGAACAATGTGCCTAACTTGCCAACTCATAGCTGGCAAACTCGTCAAAAATCTAGGTTCGTGGTGGACATCACAGGAAAATGCGTGGAGGGGATGCAAATGAATTGGGCAAGCTACCTCATCAACAAGCTCAAGAAAGACTATCGCGAAGCACAGGATTAGGGATATGAGTTCCATTTCATTTGGTTACTTGTGTTGATTGCATTTGTCACTTGGAAAATGCTAGAGGGAGCAAATTTTCTAGAAATTGAGCCATCAGAGCCACTGGCAGCTAGGTTTTCTACCTTATGGTATACAAACGATATGTCGAAGCAATGGTAGTCGAACGCAGTGTTTCATGCCTACTATCAACAAATGAAGGTTTCTACCGAGTCTTTCTCACGCATGACACCGTGCACATTGCACCGGTATAGACCACTAGCTAAATTCCACACAGATCCACACTTTATTTATATCACTGCATGTAGAGATGAGAGTAAGGAAGAATTACAATCCTATTATAAGCTGACCACGAAGACATGAAACAGATCATGAAGGAGTGGCTGATGGATTTTCTGGTACCGGTTGATGATGCAGAACTCTCTGACCCTGACATCATAGGAAGCCCCTTGGTCACTTGGTTCGACCATGTAGGACAGACTAGTGCGAAGAAGAAAAAGAAAATGGAGGAAGTTCAGAAAATAGAGATTGATCAGGAGGACAACGCCTCAAAAGAAGGTAGATCGGGATCGCCAGTAGGAGGAGGATGACATGAAGTAAATCAAGAAGTAGGAGGGGAAGAAGGAGAAAAACAAGGAGAAGGTGAAGCTACACTGCCAAAGGATCCCCCTACCAAGGCAGACACATCAAAGCAAAGGAAGGTTTCTCTGTAGAAACCTTCAGCAAGAAAGAAGACCCACACCAGTAAGCCCTAGCTAGAGGCTATGATCATGGAGGATGGCATTGGTCTATTCCGTGGAGCAATGGAGGATGCGTCCGAGGACCTATTATAGAGATATGGCGCAAGTCAAGAAGAGTTGTATGTAAGATTTGAGAGGTAACTAAAGGAAATTCAGTGAGCCATTCAATTGAGCCATATAGTACCTACTATGCCTTTCTCGCCAAAGACTGCAGATTTTGGGGATGATCCAACCCAACTTCGAGGACTTGCAGATGCAATAGAGGCTCAAATTCAACGAGTCCAAGAAGAAAAGAAACATGCCACAAAATCCTTGAAGAAAGAAAAAGAGGAGAGATCTTGGAGCACCTGTGAGTTGTGCAGTACTACGTAACTGCGTATGAAAATGAGAAATATGAGTTCTGGGCGATGCTCCAGGAAGACAAAGAAAATATACAGAGGGAAAAGGACCATCTGCTCGCAGAGAAGACTGCAATCAGAGAAGTGGTGAGAAAATCACTTCACTCTATGCCAAGCTTGGCATAAGAGGAACATGAGGTAGTCGAGGTTCAAGTAATGAAGCTTGTTGAGGCCATCCAGTAGCTCTAAGCAAGGGTAACGAAGTTGAAGACCCAAGCAGTACCAAGCACTCTGCAAGAAGTGCATGATAAGAGGCATAAAGTTGCTAAGAGTGCAGTGGAAAGGATCAAAGTCCTCTCCTCAGAATGCAAACAACTGAGCGACAAAAGCGCCCAGACCTATGAACGCCTCATGGAAGATACAGAGCTTAGGAAGTTGGAAGCGCAGCTACAAGAGGCATATCAACATGCACTATCAATACAAGAGCATATGAAGTCACTCACTCCGGTCGAGAGAATGAAGAGATCATAAGAATAAAGAGCAGTCCAACAACAGATTACTACCATCTAGGGCAGAGTAATGGAAGTCACATGGAGGCTACAACCGGTGCAGGATGAAGCCTGTGTGGTGTTTGAAGAGATCGAAGGACAAGGTTAACAACTAGACCAAGTGGTTGCGACAGTGGAACAATGCTTGGAAGGGCTTGTTATAGAGAAATTGATCCAGGAGTTTGTTGAGCAGGAGGCTCAAAAAAAGAAGAAGGTCAAGGAATCACGGGCTAATCTCGAGGACTTTGAAGCCACTTTGCCTAGATCTGAGTAACTCGGGACAAGTCACAGGTGAGTGTTGTGGGCTTGTTCGCCCTCAACTAAGTTTTGAGGAAACATCGGTCGGGTTTGACCACTTTTGTACTTTGACAGGCTGGTCGAACATGGAGTGCCCAGGCAGAGCTGAGATCATGGGATCTCACTTGTTTTGTTGACACAACTAGGGGTTCACTAGGGTTTTGAGTATTAGGGTTTAGGGGATGTCTGCCCATGGGTTTACCCATGTTTAGGAATTTTTTTAAGGGATGTAAAAGTATAAATAAGAAGGAATGTAATGTAGAAGTAGCGGTGTAATTAGCTAAGTGCAAGAGGCAAGTAGTTTTGAGTTTCTTTGTGCAATAGACTATGTATGTAAGGCTTTGTGCATAATAGAGGAGTTGGCTCTGTGCCTTGACCTGATTTTGGGAAGGTGGATCTGGTGCTTAGTGTGTAGATCACATTTCTAGTGTGAAGCTTGGCTCTATGTCTTAGTACACAGGAGCAGATGGATGTAAGATATTGAAGACTAATAAATAATAAGAAGCCATTGGTGGGCGTAGACCCACATTGGGGTGAACCACATAAATCTTGTGTTGACGGGTTTTTTTGTGCTATAATGTTTATGATATGAATCTTCTTAGTGCATTAAATGTTATGAATGATAGGTAGACCTATGAATTTTTAATGCTTTGTATATGTTGAATGTGTTAGATCTGACTTATGATACTAAAGTTCCATGTGTATTTTTTCATTATTACTGCGTTGATTTGTACTTAGGGTTTGATCTACGATGTGAATAAATTTAATGAATTACTATATGTTGTTCCTAAGTACCCTACGAAGTGTTGGAATCATATATCTGTGTCACATATTGGTTACATACACCTGAGTCCTGTAACCCTCGTTGCTTCTACCTCGGCTGAGACTGCATCTTCTTCGTAGGTGTTGCCAAAAGGGTCGATAGTTAGGGTTTTGTTGGTGCGATGTTGAAGCGTTGAACCCTAGGTCTGCCCCCGTGCCAAGAGTGATGAATGTGATCAGTCCTAGTTTTTTATTGTACCATTAGATCATCTTGGTAATCCACCATGAAATTTCATATCAAACCCTCAAAAGAATGATCCATATCCCTTTGAAATGTAGCTCCAACATTCTTTAAACCAAAGGCTATCCTATCATTTTCATATGTCTCCCAAGGTGTTATGAAATTTGTCTTTGCTCTATATTCCTCAGCAACCAAGACATGATTATACCCAGAAACACCATCTATCATGGACATGCAAGATGCTCCCATGAATGTTTGGAGGCGAAATTCCATGTTAGGCAAAGGATAATTATCCCTTACACTTGATTTATTAAGGTCTCTGAAATCTACACACATTTTAATCTCCCGAGTCTTTTTCTCACAACCACCAGATTGAAAGGAAGTTAGAATGTCTGATGGGGTATATTATTCCATCTTTCTTTAATTTTTCCAATCCAACCTTTACCAGTGGCTTTAATTTTGGGTTCGTCATCCTTATCTTCTGCATGGGAGGCTTTTCTCCTTCTCTCAAAGGAATAATGTGTTGAAATATTGTTTTATAATATGCCTTCAAATCATCATAACTCCATGCAAACACATCAAGATATTATTTAAAAAGTGTGACATATTGATCAACTTCATCAACTGTGCAATCAACTCCCAATTTAACATATTTTGGGGAACTATCAGTTCCAATATTAATCTTTCTTGTTTCTTGGACTTTTCAAAGAGATACTTTTTCCAAGATATTTTTAGCATGATCATATCTTGTAAAAAGGGACTCATACTGAATAGAATTCTTCAGAATGACACCGATGTCATTATCCTCATCTTCATCATAATTTACCAAGAAATTTTCTAGTTCTTCATCATTCTCAAACACTTGTAAATACTCATGATTGTTAGGTACAAAAGGTAGGAATATTCTCTTTACTTGAAAATATGTTTTTCTCTAAACATCTTTTGGGTTCAGCAGTGAAGCTGCCAAAGCTAATGAATCTTCCTTCTGATTTTTATCCCTTGGGATGAAAGAAATGTCAAAATAGCTAAAATATTCCATCAATTTATTAACTCTTTTGAAATATAATTTGAGTTTTTCTTTCTTAATATTATATCTCTAGGTAACTTGATTTATTACCAACTCGGAGTCCCCAGTTACAATCAAAAGTTCTATCTTTGTTTCTTTTGTGAGGATCATTCCTTGAATCAAAGCCTCATATTCCTCCTCATTATTGGTGCATGCAAATTCAAGTATGACAACATGTGGGTGCACAATATTTTCTGGGTTTATAAGAACAATTCCAACTCCACTACTTGAACTTGAGTAGGCTCCATCAAATGACATCTTCCAGTAACCGTTAAAATAATTATCTTGATTCTCCATGTCCTCAATTTTATCCATGTCTAAGATAACATAATTTCTGATCCCATCATCTATATAATCTTCGACTAGCTCATTATCCTTCTTTTTGAAGGAAAACAACCTCTTGGGTTCACGAGGAACCTTAATCATTTTCCTGTATTTATCTGGAAATATGATGAAACTTCCATCATTCATTATGTGGCCTCCGATCATAGATGGCCAATATCTTGCTAGGACAATTCCATATGCAGGAGGAAGATTCACCACCACAATATTGAAAATTGTAACAACATGAGGAGCAATAGTGATCCAAGCATAACAATATTTGATTTCTACATAATATGGAACCTTCTTGGAATCAATTGCATAAATGATTTTTCTTGTTTCATAATACTTGGTGCAGCTCATACCCAACACCTCCATGACTGCCAATGGCATAATATTATTTTTTATGCCAGTGTCAACTAGATAGTTGTGGAGTGCAACATCATGATTCTCAATTGAAATATAGAAAGGTGGGACTTCACCTCTCAAATTGATTGTTGATGTGTTTTGGCTTTTCTTAAGACTTATGACAACGACCTCCATTCTTCCATATGGGTCATCCAATAATCTCAGAATATTTTCCCTCTATTGAGAGATCTTCACCACATCACTGAAGGGAAGAGTAATCCTCAACTTACTCAAATCCTCTACAACATTATATTTCATTTGGGGAGGGTATGATATCATATGTTTATTTTTGGTTCCAGTATTACTTATCACATTTTTGTTGGCCTCTTTTTCATTCCCCTTTTCTTTGTATTTATCTTTTTGTTTTTCCTCTTTATAATCATCTTTATTTTTGGATTTACTTACAAATGCCTATGTTTTGAAAACATTCTCTTCTAAGTTAGGATCATTGTTTCCTTCTTCAAATATATACATGGACATCTCACATCCGTCCTTCTATACAGTTTCAAAAATTTCCTCTGGTAAATAATCATTATCTTCCTCAGTTATTTGTTCATCATATATCTCATCCATAACAACTACATTTGGAACTGGTTGTCTATGGACCCTTTGTATTTGTTGATTATCATTATTTTCAAACCTGACTCTATTTTCTTGGGGAATGTTCCTTCTTTGTTCTTGGACCATAATTCTAGGATTTTCTATATAATTATCACCCCTTCTCAATCTGGTTATTTCATTTTGCATTTTCCTAATGGTTCTATTCATGTGTGCAATCTCAATCCTTTGCTTAGTTTCTTGTGCCGCAACAGGGTCTACCTTCACATATGGTATGGTTCCCTTAAAAAACCCTCCTCCAATGGCTTGATTTTGACTCGACTATGGATTTTTCTCTTCTTTTTTTCTCGAACTAGAGGCTCCTTGATAATCAATATTCAGACTTCCCAACTGACTCTATACTTTTCCCAAGATGATATCAGGGTCAAGACCCATTTTGATCTTGTTTTCTTCCTTCTTCGTGGATTTAGTCACCTCCAGGGTATCCATTTGGTATGATATAATAGAAAACTTTACATTTGGTGGCATGGCATTTTTATAACAACCAAGTATCACTTGGTCATTCGGATTTTTATCTTCTGGAATCTTATTCAGATTTTTACTGAATCTGAGATTGAAATCTCCTATTGTCTCATTCTTATTTAATCCAATATGGGTGAAATTAGTGAGACGAGTATGATACGTGACTAGGGGAGTGAACATAGTCAGAAACATGGCTTCAATATCATAAAATGAACCAATTGATCTAGTGGGTAATGTTGTATACCATTCATAAGCTCAACCCAATAAGGTTTGAAGAAACAACCTTACCATCACATCATGTTCAACAAGATGAAAATCACAAACATCTAGAAATAAATCAAGGTGTCTTTTGGTATCAATTGTTCTGTCTCAGGAAAATTCTTTTAGAGTACCCTTTGGAAGAATAGGCTCTCATGTTTCTCACCTAGAAGATCGAGGGGGGAATCTCTTATTCTTCTTCGATTTCTAAATCTCCGCCCTTCTTGATTTATTCTACAACCTCCTCTGCCTCCTTTTCTTTCTTCATGAGGTTCTCCTCATGTTTATCCTCGTGGTTATTCTCGTGGTTCTGCATTCCTTTCTTCATTTCTTCCTTCCATGTCTGGAGGTATCTCAGGAATATGTTTCTCACTTCCTAGAATATGTAGTTTCTTTCTTTTACTTCTGGTGATAGGTCCCTTGTATTTTTCCATCTTCAGTTCCAATCTTGTTCTTGTGCTCTTTGAGCTCATCCTTTGTTTCTTCTGTTAGGAACCAAATACCAAGATAGCATAGTAAAACCTCAAAATAAGTACTCAACGCCTTGAAAAAGAGATAATTTAAGATATTAAGCCTCTGCAAAGGGGAAACCTCCTTTGCACCACATACATTTCCAAATACAAGTTGATTCCAAATGAAAAGGTCTCCTTGGTATATATAGGAGACTAGGAGGTACAATTACAACTAATGGACCCAAGCCAACATAAATAAAATAACATTACTAATGAAATATTCCCTAATTAAGGGGTAATATGCCACTATTTAGGGCTTAACATCTTCGGTCTTGTATTTCATACCTCCTTTATCTTCAAAGGATTTATCTTTCCTCTTCTCAGACTAGTGTTTTCCAATATATTTCCAATTCTTCCCTAGTTTCGGCTATTGTTATTACAAGATTATATAACTGATGCAAAAAACTTCATTGATTATTCAATCCAATTTCTAACTGGGGATGATCATAATGAGACAAACTTATGTATTTTCAAAGATTCTAAACTAGATTTCAAATTTTTTAGTTGTTCCCAAATATAGTCTCCAAAAATGTTGACGCATGAATCGGTCAAGACCAAAATGACAACGTCATGAGTATGCGAATCCTCCTGCATTTTCATAGAGGTGTTAGTCGTCTCTGTTTTATGATATTCTTTGACATTCTAGATTTCCAAAATGATATAGGAATTTGGGAAATTCCACTCTTATACTCAAAGAAAGATAAAATTTGTATAAAAATAGAAATGTTTTGTTTTAAAGAGAATTCCTGAGAGATGACTAGGAACCTCATACATCACACATTTGAAAATATTAATAAAATTTCCTCACATCCATGATACCGGAAATACATATTTATGATCACACATAAAAATAAAAGAAGATGATCTGTACGCATAAGAGAACTTTGATAGAGTAAACACATGCATAGCTCAAAGGAAGAAAATGATAGACCAATTTCAAATATTTTATACTCAAAACACAGAGTTATAAAACACCATCAAAATGGATCCCAACTTAGTCCTCTTGGGATTTCTGAAAAAATATTAAGGTCTATTACAATGCTTTGAAATTAAAATGCATTTATCCAAAGGAATGGGATTAGGGCTCCCACAAAACATAAAAGCAAATATAAATAGGAAATAGACCATGGAGAGAAGAAGGTGGGTGGAGGTAGAGTAGCAAGACCTAGAAGGAAGACAAAAAGGAAATTATCAAATTTTGGTTAGACCTTTCTAATCAAAGAAGCAAAATAATTGGATGAAAAAATGATAAGGAAATCAAAATATGATCAACATAAACTTACTATTATGGTATCTCTCATTTCTCACTTGCTTGTTGTTGTCCTTTTATTCTCCTCGTTGAAAGTTACATGAACTATCTCAACTGTCATTTCTTGGCCCTCTTTAGTTAAATTATTGATTGGCATCTTAAACCAATCCTCAATGTAATTATTTATTAGTACAATGATGCACACCCCCAATCACTCCCAGTGGTCCACGTGACCTCCCAATATAGGATCGATCAAATTTGGGATTTGAATCAACTCAAATGCTCCTATTGAGCCCTTATAAACCTTTACATAGGTCCTAACCCCTTCCTCCCAAGTGAAAAAGCCAACATTCGGGAACTCAAGGCACCAACAAAGTCCTACAAGGGAATGTAGTCCAAAACCATGGTCTAAAATCCAAACCTATGAATAATTTGGGACTTCAGAGCTCTCGGGCGTTGGGAGTTTTGAATGTTTAATACACTTAATCGTCTGGAGTGCCAAACTGGAGAAATCACGAAGGATTCCAATCAATGACTCTCCCACCCTGATGGATGGATGACCTGGATTTACTTCGATCTTCATGACTTCGGGTGTTTCTTTCCTGCCACCTCTCACAACCTTCGAACGCCAAACTAGTGGAGGAAATATCTTCCCTCCATGCATGTATTTGCTTACCAATGACCAATATTAACTCCAACATTCGAGAGATCTTGACCCAAGCCAAGGTTTACCTCTATTCCTCCAAAGTTATCAATCTCCAGACTTCATCATCTAGTGCCATGTGTCCCTCTTCTACGGATGACTAGGATTAAATCCGTGATTTGGGACTCCAGGTGTCTTGTGAAATTTTTCAGCAATGTCTCTGTTCCTCGGGAGAGATTGAATTCTAAACCCTGCCTATTCTACTGACACGTTTCCACCTTTGATCAATGGTCCAGATTGAATCCGAACTTCATAACTCTAGGAGTTCCGTATCCTTTACTCTGAACACACAATTTATTCTGGACTCACGAAGTATTAAGGCTTAAAGGGTTTAAACCCTGCACCACTTCTCCAGTTTTGATGGTAATGAGGGATCCCGACTCTGGCCAACTAGATCTTGTCCATTCAACCTTCAAACTAGACAAAACACTTCCCTCCAAAGTATTTTGATCGCTATTTCTCCTAAGATTTGTTCCTTGAGGTGATTCAAACCTTTGACACCTCCCTTTGCACTCCTCTGAAACTCTAAAAGTTAATACTTAGATATTTTTTGAAAAAAATATTTCTACGCACTCCTTGTGTTTGTCTCTCATGATACTTTCTCAACACTTTGTTCAGTACTAGCCCAGTGCACGCTTTGCATGGGTTTGTTCTCAAAGTTTCACACTATCTCTTCTGAGCTTCTGATTCAAGCTTGACTCGACCTCACACTCATTGTGGGCACTGTGCACTCCTTGCACCATGGTTTTTAGAAGAGAAACAATTGAAAATTATGGAACATCCAAGGTTCCCTCACTTAACTATGAAAATGCATATTTTGACACATAAAACATATAGAATAGAAAGATACATGAAATATACTCCTATGAACTCAGAAATAGACAACACCATACATTTGGAATCAAACCTTCCTTGTCATATTCATTCAGAAAGATATGTACATGGGTTCATGAAGCTCTCTGCCTCTTCTCCACAACTTGCAGCTCTCAATAATAATAGTTAGAAACCTTAACAATAAGATTGAGCAACCTATTTTGTGAATAAAACACATACATTTATACATGGAGGGGATTCTTGAGCCTTCCCTACTAACTACCTTAGCTCTATCATATCACATTTAAAACATTCATCTACCAAGGCCTATAACAATGAATGAGCATTTACAAACTAGATAAGAGTTGATGCTCAAAATATGTGCAATCTTGTATTAAAGAGAATACAATCTCCTGTCATATCATGCAATGGCTCAAGCCTCCAAACATTAAAAGGTATTTAAATTCAATATCTTCAAAATATCAAAATGACACGCTCTCATTGGGATAAAAAATGATTTGAAATGCACGCGCTGGGTACAGAACTGTCCTCCACTCGACCTCTTTCAGCGTTGAAGGTGATGCTCCTACATCATAATTCTATGGACAAAATATTCATAGAATCATTTCCATGAGATCCTTCACTGTCTTTCCATGTTTCTGAATATCAAGTTCAGTTACCCAACTAGCATGCTCTGTTGGGTGATCTTTCCACTTCACTAGGTACTCAAAATAAGTTTTCCTCATGGTCTTCTTACCAACCCTTTGATCTATAATTTGTGACATATGTGGCTTTTCTCTTTTGGGAATCTTCTTCTCCCACTAGATCTCCTTCTGATCATTTATCCCCTCTATATCATCCATATTGTAAGGGTACAAGTTTGCAACGTTGAATATTGGTGATATTCCCACATCTTTTGGCAGCTCAATCTCATAATAATTTGCAACAAACGTTTCGAGGATTTTAAATGGTCTTATTTTCTTCATCTTTAATTTTTTATATGTTCCCCTTGGGAACCTTTCTTTCCTCAGGTGCACTAAAACTTGATCTCCAACTTTGAAATGAACTTATCTTCTCTTCTGGTCGATTCAGTTCTTATATTTTTGGTTGCTATCCTTTATTTGTCCCTCTATCTGATCATGAAGCTTCTACATTTCTGCAACAAAGTCTTATGCTCCTGCACTTTGGAACTCATCATGTCCCAAGTTTCTCAATTCTAAAATTCCTCTCAGATGCATCCCATACACTATTAGAAAGGGGATCTTTCCAGTTCTCCTATTTGGTGAGTCATTATAAGTAAACTCTGCTTGGGGAAGAATTTGATCCCACTGACTATGATGTTCAATGACTAAACTCCTCAAAAAATTTCCTAAACTCAAATTGACCACCTCAGTCTGTCCACCTGTCTGAGGGTGATATGTTGAAATAAAGGACAAATTTGTCCCCATCTTCTTCCACAGAGTTCTCCAAAAGTGTCCCACAAATTTTGTATCTTTATCTGAGACTATACTTTTGGGAAAGCCATGTAATCTCACAATATCCTTGAAAAATATATTTTCTATATGAGTAGCATTGCTAGTTTTCTGGCATGGTATAAAATGTGCCATATTTGAAAATTGTTCAACCACTATAAATATGGAATCACTCCCCCTCTGGCTTGTTGGTAACCCCAACACAAAATCCATGCTTATGGCATCCCACGACCTATCTGGAACAGGCAATGGCTGATACAAACAAATGTTTTGTTGTTTTCATTTAGCATACTGGCAGACTCTACATTTTTCCAAAAATTTCTTTACATTGTGCCTCATACCTGGCCAATGGTATGAAGAACTTAGTTGTGCATAAGTCTTGTCATGGCCGAAGTGTCCAACCAATCCTCTACTATGATTTTCCTTCAACAAGTTATCCCTCATCGAAGATTTTGGGATACATAACTGACTTCCCTTGAATAACAATCCATCTTGGATCAGATACTCCATCCATTGACTTCTTTTTCTTATCAAAGGTTTCTCACATGCTTCATAATCTTCTTTGAAATCTTGATCATCTTGATACATCTCCTTAAGATGTTCAAACCCTAAGGTTTCCACTTGAAATTCCTGCAAAATCAAACATATCCTCCTCAAAGCATCTGCAACTTTGTTAGTGCTTCCACTAATATGCTTAAGAACAAAATTAAAATTCTTCATGAATTCTACCCATTTAGCATGTCTTTGGTTCAATTTATCCTATCTGGTTATAAATTGTAAAGCTTGATTATCAAGATACAAGACAAACCTCTTCAAAATAAGGTAGTGCCTCCATTTTTTCAAGGCTTGTATTACAACATAGAATTCTTTATCATACGTGGAATACTTCTTCTTGGTGTCATTCAAATTCTCATTGAAATATGTAATAGGCCTATTGTCTTGGCTCAAGACTGCACCAATAGCTACTCCACTTGCATCACACTTCACCTGAAATCTGGCAGAACCAAAATCGGTTGTTCTGTAATCTTTTCTTTCAATAATCTGAATCCTTTCTCATCTTCCTCTATCCAATTAAAAGACTTATGTTTTTTTCTTATGGTGTCCAACATGGGTGCACAAACACTGCTGAAATTCCTGATGAATTTCCCGTAAAAACTTGACAACCCATGAAAACTCCTTACCTCTAACATGCTCCTTGGAGAAGGAAATTCTTTGATTTCCCTCACCTTCTCTGGATCCATCTTCAATGCATTTTAAGAGATCAAAAAACCCAAGTATATGAGTTCTATCATCATGAAATAAATGTTTTTCAAATTTATCAACAACCTCTCATGTTGCAACCTCCTCAACACCATCCTTAGGTGTCTGAGATGTTCTTCTTCAGTCTTACTGAAAACTAAGATAACGTCCAAATATACAATCACAAACTTACCAATATAATTCTTGAGCACTTCATTCATCAATCTCATGAATGTGATCGGGGAATTTGTTAATCCAAATGGCATAACAAGCCACTCATACAATCCTTCATTTGTCTTGAATGCTCTCTTGCATTCATCTCCTTCTCTCATTCTTATCTAATGTTATCCACTCTTCAAGTCTATCTTGGAAAAATAATTTTCTCTACTTAAGAAATCCATCAAATCATCCATTATGGGTAACGGAAATATATACCTGATGGTTATCTTATTGATAGCTCTTGAATCTGTGCACATTCTCCAACCTCCATATTTATTTGGACTTAACACAGCTGGTACTGAGCATGGACACAAACTTTACCTGATCAAACCCTTATCCAACAATTATTTGACTTGATTATTGACCTCTTCATTTTCTTGAGGTGTTAACCTATATGCTTCTTTATTTGGCTGACTTTTTCCTGGAATAAAGTCAATATGGTGACTAATACTCCTAATGGGTGGTAAAGAGCGAGGTAAATCATCCACCACAATATCACCAAAATTATCCAATAGTTCTTGAATCTTTGTAGAAAGATCATCCATAGAAGTTCTTGTTAGGATGACTCTTGGATTTTTCACCACAACAAACTGCATTTCCCATTCCTTCTTAACTTATTTCAAGTATGCTAGGATGAGCTTCTTCCTTCACTCCTTTATATTCTATTGACAAAAACATATGTTTACAACCATTCTTCTCAAGGGTGTAGGTATTTTTCCTCCCATCATGTATGGAATTTATGTCATATTGTCACGGTCTACCCAACAAAACATGGAAAACATCCATGGGTATAACATAACATTGAATTTCATATTTATAACCTCCTATCTTAAATTCAACTTTGCATTGTTGAATTATCATGACTTGGTGCCCTTTCTGCAACCATGATACTTTGTATGGGTTCAGATGTGTAGTTGTCTCTAGCGCTAGCTTTTCCACCATTTTTGTGGATACCAGATTATTAGTACTCCCACTATCTATGATCACCTTGCATACCCTGTCCTTGGTCTTACAAGAAGTCCTGAGAAGACTGTTGCTATGGATTGTCTCCCTTTCCTCTTTCTCTGGATTTGTGAGAACCTTTCTCATCATAAGGGATTTCCTTTCTTCTGTCGCCTCTGCTTCCACATTCCTCTTCTATGCTTCATAAATGTGAGCTTCTCCATCTTTCTTCTTCTCACAAAATTCCCAAGACATATGCCATGTCTTTCCACATGCATAACATTTCACTTATCCTCCTCTTCGTCTTCCTCTTACCCTGGGAAAATAACTTCTTCCACCATATTGTCCCCCTCTGGAACTTCCTCCTCTTTCTGTTTGACTGTAATACTTTCCAGTCTCAGCTTTCAGATTTTGTAATTTCTCTCAAACAATTCATCTTCCTCTGTTTGGAATCTTTCCTCTGTTTATCTGGATTTTATTTCTGGGCAACTTTGCCTCCACCATCAATGCCACCTAATAAGTGTCTTCTACAGTCTTCATCATCATCATGATGATTTCATCTTGAATTTCATATCTCAGGCCATTGATATACCTAACAATTTTTTCTTCATCATTATCTCTATGTCTTACTTTGATGTTCATCCTGTAAAACTCTTCATTGTACTTGTTCACTTTCAACCCCTTATGTCTTAGGTTATGTAATTTCCTAAAAATATTTATCTGATAGTCCTTGGGTATGAATTTAGCCTTTAATTTAGCTACCATTCTATCCCAACCTTTTATTTTTTTCTTAACTTCACTCATTCTTCCAGCCTGGAGTTCATCCCACCATAGTGTTGCATGTCCCTTCAGTCAGGTCACAATGTGATTCACTTTCTTTTCATCATCGATCTCCTCATAATCAAAGTACTTGTCCAAAGAACTTATCCATTCCAACAACTCTTCGACATCCAAGTTTCCCTCATACATCGGGACCTCTACTTTTTCTCTAGCTCCCATTTTCACAATAGCTCTCAACAACCATTCTTCTACATGTTTTTCTCCTATGAATCCTTCTTATTCTAATTCTCCACTCTGAAATTCATTGAAATGACCAGCATCAGGTGCTCTCCACTACGTTGTCTCCATGGCATCTAATATCGCATGAAGTCACCTCATTTCTTCTTCGATGGTTGTATTCGCTATAGGTTTGTCCCCGCGTCTTCTTGGCGTCATGGTTCCAAGATGTCTCCTTCTCTTATAGAGCTTATTTTGAGATGTGATACCACTTAATGAAGACCCCCAACCACCCCTAGGGGTCTACGTGACCTCCCGGTCTAGGATCGATCGAATTTGGGAGCTGAATCAGTTCACAGGCACCTGCTGAGTCCTTAGAACACTTTACACATGTCCCATGCTATTTCTCCTTAGCACAAAAGCCAAAATTCAGGACCTMAAGAAACCAACAAAGTCCTACAAGGGACCATGGGCTAAATCCCAAACCTACAAATAATTCAGGACTTCGAAGCTCCCGGGATTTGGGAGTTTCGACTGTTTAATACACTCAATCCTCCAGAGTGTCRGAATGGTGAAATCGCGAAGGAATCCAATCAATGACTCCTCCTCCATGATGGATGGACAACTTGGATTTACTTTAGGCTTCGGGAATTTGGGCATTTCTTCCCTGCCACCTCTCACAACCTCTGAACGCTGAACTAGCAGAGGAAAGATCTGCCCTTCACGTGTCCCTTTGCTGACCAATGGCCAAGATTAACTATGGCCTTCGAGAGTTCTTGACCCAATCCAAGGTTTAACTCTATTCCTCCAGAGTGCTCAATTTCCATAATTCACGATCTGGCACGACATTTCCCTCGTCTATGGACGACTAGGATTAAATCCTTGATTCGAGACTCCGGGTGTCTTGTGACATTTTTCAACACTGTCTCCATTCCTCTGGAGAGATTGACTTTTGAACCCTTCCTATTATGATGGCACGTTTCCACCTTTGATCAATGGTATAAATCAACTCTAGACTTCAGAACTCCAGAAGTTCTGTCTCCTTTTCCCCAACACACAATTTCTTTCAGACTCACGAAGTCTTAAGGCTTAAAGGGTTTAAACCCTACACCACTTCTCTAGTTTTGAAAATCATGAGGTATCCCAACTCTGGCCAACTAGATCTCATTTGTTTGACCTTCAAACAAGATAAAAATCTTCCCTCCAAATTATTTTGGTCGCTATTTCTCCTGAGCTTTTTTCCTTGAGGTGATTCGAACCTCTGACACCTCCCTTTGCTCTCCTATGAAACTGTAAACTTTCATACTTAGATATTTTTTGAAAAAAATCTCTCTACACACTCCTTATTTTCGCCTCTCATGATACTTCCTCAACATTTGTTGAGTACTGGCTCAATACATGCCTTGCACAGGTTTGTTCTCAAAGTTTCATGCTATCTCTTTTGATCTTCTAATTAGGACTTGACTCGGCTTCGCACTCCTTGCGGGCACTGTGCACTCCTTGCACCAAATTTTTCAAAAGAGAAACAATTGAAACTTATAGAACATCCAAGGTTTCCTCACTTAACTATGAAAATGCATACTAAGGCACATAAAACATAGAGAACATAAAGATACATGACATATACTCCCATGAACTTAGAAATAGACAACACCATCCATTTGGAATCAAACCTTCTTTGTCATATTCATTTAGAAAGATATTTACATGTGTTCATGAAGCTCTATGCTTCTTCTCCACAACTTGCATCTCTTAATACTAATAGTCGAAAACCTTAACAATAAGATTCAACATCCTCTTTTGGGAATAAAACACATACATTTATACATTGAGTGGATTCTCGAGCCTTCCCTCCAAACTACCTTAGTGATATCATATCACATTTAAAACATTCATCTACCAAGGCTTATTACAATGAATGAGCATTTACAAACTAGATAAGAGCTGATGCTCAAAATATGTATAATATTATCTTGTATTAAAGAGAATACAATCTCCTGCGATCTCATGCAATGGTTCAAGCCTCCAAACATTAAAAGGTCTTTAACTTCAATATATTCAAAATATCAAAATGACGTGTTCTCCTTGGGATCAAAACTGATTTGAAATGCGTGCACTGGGTGTAGAAATTTCCTCCACTCAGCCTCTTTAAGTGCACTCATGCCTAATTTTGATATTAAAAAATTCACCTTCTAAATATATTAGGTCATGAGAAATATCGTGGATCGATTCCTAAATATTTTGATTTTTCATAGAATAATCGATAAGCCAATTGTCCATCTCTTCTTCACCATATTCAATTATGCCATTAAATTTCTTAGCCGATAATCCCTTTAGTATCTCCACATGTTCATCAAATATCTTCCTTTTCATAAACATTGAATTGAAGATTAATTTAGGATCTTGCACCTCACCAATGCTTCCTGCTAAATCTATTTATGTGAGCCTTTTGAATAATTATTCTCTTTTCACTATCACTTCATTGCATGCTTGGACAATGTTTCTCAAATTCTTTATCTTTTCTTTCCAACAAGAATTTAACTATTTGATCTGACTAGGAGAAGGAAGATTTTCTTCTCTCCTCTTATTTTTGTCAGGTTTGAGACTTTTATCCCAAATGGTAAAACAACATATGTGTAAAATCCTTCTTCATTCTTAAAATCAAATTGGACATACTCATGAAATGCATGTTCTCTGGAACCAAAAGAAACAATATTTTTAGATACTTCCCACGCCTCTATTATAAATGACATTCTCTTTTTAATAGTTTTCTCAACATATTTTCGAACTGAAGTAAGAAAATTTGATGATCCCTTTAAATTGATACCAGGTGTAGTTGGTTTTATCATTGTGAAAGGATTGGCCAAGATGGGAAGAGGCATCAATCCAGTCTCCAATTATTTGATCTTTTACTTTAAGATGGAATTCTCAGCCTCTAAACCATCAATAGAGTCATAAAGTGCGTCCCCAGTTGCCTTTTGAATTTTGGAAATATGGGACGGTCACATATACTTGAGGTAGACCTCTGAGAGGGATTTTCCTTTCTTATTTTTTTGGTCAATTCTTTCCACGATCACCTTTCTAGATTCTCTATAAAAAACAACGTTCTGAAAAAGTGAAGGATTCTTTTTCACTAAAGGTTTCATTCCCAATAAATTCTAGTACAAAATCTTCTTTAGAAATATACGCTTGTTTTTCTATTGCAAGTAATATTTTTTCAATGTCTGCTTCTAGTTCCATATCTTCCAAGGAGAAGATTTGAATATCATTTTCTATGATATTATTTTCTTCCTCTTGAAATGGGGTTTTTCTTTTCTTTCTCACAGGAAATTTGTCTGAACTTTCAATTTTTCCAGAGGGAGGATTCTTATCTCCTCCTCCACTGGAACTATTGTTGATAAAATTATTAATTGGGTGGGTCAATGGAGTACTTATCCTAGATGTATCATTCTTTGGAGTGACAACTAGAGCTTGAGAACTTCTATCATCGAGAATTTTTCCTTTTCTCTAGTAAAGATCATTACTGCTAAGTAATGTTTCTAAATCACCAACATTATATACATGAGTGTTTTGGCTATTAACTTCTTCTTCTCCAGTCAATACTATTTGAATAAAATATTTATTGAACCCTACTGATAGCATATGTCCAACAAAGCTTTTGTATGGAATAAAACCTTTGATATTTTCATCATACTTCAGACTCACATTGTTAAAATGATTTTAAAATTCATCCATTTTATTTATATTTCTCAATACAAACTCTTCAATCTTCCATGGCAGAGGAATAAACCGTTTTTTTTTTTTTTTTCATGGAAAAAGTGCAACTAGAAATTATATTTCCTCTCTACCTTTGTAATAAATAATTTATCGGGTACATAATATGGAAGAAAAGAGGGATTTTCTTTTGATAAAAATATCCCTATGATACTATGATTCTCCATTTTCTCTATTGTCCCCTTTTTCTCTAAAAATTTGGTAGCTTCAACAGATATCCTGGGACTGTTTTCGCCCAACAAAAGATTTTTGAAGACTGAAACAAAGTCATTATAAACTTCGTAGAAAAATAGAGGGGTTTTATGCCTCCATAATGTGTGATACCAAAAGGTAACTAGGTTTGCTTCACAATTTGCCCTTCTACTGATAGTCAAATTTGGGAATTGGCAACAATGAACGATATAAAATATCAAATAAGAGGCCATAAAGCACTTTTTATCCTTTTTGTAATGCGGCAATTGGGAAGAAATTTCGATAGAAATGATCTTTCCCCAATAAAAAATAGCCTTTTCTTGGACTTTAAAATACATGATATACAAAATCATCCGAGATATAGAAGCAATGTTTTCCTGACATGTTGCATTGGTGAATAGCCATGCAATTTCACAATGGGGATTCTTTAGAGATTCAACTTGAATTCTGGTTATGTCTGTTGGGATAGATGCATAATTCTCCAAGTACTCTGGTAGGAGGTCAATCCCATTATTATGTTTCTTCAAGAATTCTCTGCAATATTCACCTTTGAATGTAAGAGTCGGCTCTGGTAGCTTTAACATCTTGCAGAAGAATTTAGGTGAAATAGAAATTAGAGAATGTCCATTGAGCTATATGATTTTTTGATTTGATACGTACTTGTCCACACACCATGCAACGATTTCCTTACAATTGAAAATATCTGTAACACAACCAACACGACCAATTCCAGATGTCCAAATTATGGTCATGTCTTTATGTGCAGTAGGAGGGAAGGAATAATACCAATATGCTCTGGACCACTGGAATTTTTGATCTTCGTGGCCAAACTTATTTAGAGTGTCACCACAAAATTGTTGTCGAGTTGATTCTTCCATTAAGTAGACAACTATTTCTTCAGCTAGGTAATGGTCTCAAATAAGCCTTTTCGAAAAGATAATGATAGTTTAATCTCTTTGAAAATGAAGATTAAATGATAATTTAATGAAAAATTCCTCGAGCCTTTCACCATTAATGATGATATTTTCAGGGCCTGCACAACATTTGTTAGCATTTAAACAATATTTAATGCATATTGGGAAAAACAAAGTAATGGTGGGGGTAGGTGTGAGATAAATTCAATATAGAAGTTTCGTGAACCCTCCAACCCATGAACCCATGATTGTTGAGATAATCAAAATAAACTAAGTATAGAGGAGAGGTCGGTCGAGCCCGCGAAACCACAAATTGAAATATGCTAAGTATAGTAACCAAGAAAGGGGAAACTATAAGGGATAAAAGGAAATGGTAAAAAGGGAAGGTATATAAGGGAGAAAATAAAAGGAGTAAAGAAGTGGGAAAATAGAATTTGGGAGGGCTAAATGAAAGCACGAAAAAATCTCAACAACGGGTTAACTGGATGGAGGAGAAACAAGAAACATTCCTCTCAATGAGGGTGGGCATTCTGCATCATGCCAATCTTGTCTCTGAAGTACTCATACTTCACTCTAGATAGAGGCTTGGTGAGAATGTACGCTATCTTCTCTTTTGTGGATATGTACCAAATATCCACAACTCCTCTCTACACCATGTTTAAKATGTAATGGTATTTTATCTCTATATGCTTAACACMACTTTGATTATCACAATATATCAAAGTTGAATCCAAATCTAGATCAAATAACCCTGCAAGTAGCTTCCGAATCCACATTGYTTCATTTCCTTCAACATTGGCTACTATAAACTTTTCCTCTATTGTACTGAGTGCCACTGATGTCTGAAGCAACATCATGATGTGATTTCCAGTCCACTACACTCCATGCCCAGTCAAAGTCTGTATAACCTTGCAGCTTCACATATCCATCTGAGACATATCTCAAACCATATCCGATTATACCATGTAGGTACCTCAAAACATGTTCTAACTCAAGGTGTTCACTACAAAACATATGTCCAGGATGGTGTTAACCGAATACATGAAGGATGATGCAGAAGCATCTACAACTCGCCAAGCGAGCCAGCGCGCGTGGAGAAAGATGGACAGCTGGATGAGCCAGCCAACTTCAGATTTTGAATCCTACATGGGTATTGTTGCGCCGCTGTTTAACAAAAGGAATTCAAAGCGGGCGCACTTGTATTATGTTATAGATAGGAAAGCATTTAAGACTATTAAGGCTGTTAGATAGAAATTTATGGTAGATTAGACAGTCACCATTCGAGAGGGAAAACGGAGTATAGACACCCTCCCTTGTATCATTTGTAAGATAGCATTCAGCATTAGCATTGAGAGAAGGCAGAGAGCAGAACGGAGAGCTTGTGAAGAAACCTCCATGTACAGTTATTGAATTAATAAGAAGAGCTTTGATTCAATTTCCATGGACATGTTTGATCTCTGTGTGTTGTTGATATTGTGCCTTTGCATGTTTGCTTCTTTCTATGCTTATCTTTTATATGCTGCTTATGTGATTGCATATCAGGTTCGAAACCTGAGAGAGTGAAGGAATGATTTTCAATTATTTCTCTGTTTAGGCCAGGAGATTCCTGCATAGAGTGCAGTTGAATTCCTCCGCATAGAGTGCGTCGAGGAGGCTAAACAATTAGACTCTTGTTCTCATTTACCCAGGGTGAAGTGGGTTGTTCGAGTCATACAGGTGAAGTGCAGGCGGACGTGAAGTCTCAGTAGCAAATCTGAGAAAAGCAAGGTCGGGTTGGCAGCGACTGTGAGTGCTCCAGACTTGGAGGACTTCAACACTGTTGAGAGTTGTTGAAGGTCAATTGTGGGCAGGAGGCTCGAAGAGACCTCTGGAAGAGTCAGAAGAACACAACTCAGGTGGGAAAGTTCCTTGCAAGCATTTCAAGGACAGACCCAGGAAGAGCACGAACAAATTCGGAGCTTGGAAGCAGAAAGATTTCTCCAGAGGAAGAGAATCGACGACTTTGAATCGTCTTGGAGAATTACGAAATCCCGTGGATTGTCGGATCTGGGAGAAGGAGCGAGGGGTTTAACCCTCGAGTGCAGGCAGAAATCATTGGCCATCGTGTATCGGCGAATCGAGGTTGGCGGGTGCAAGAATCCCATGCACGTCGAAATCGCGAAGTGCGATTCCCTGATTTGATCGGAACCGTCGATTCCTGGAGGGACAGGTGGCACGAATCTGGAACATCGGAGTTTCGGCATTCGGGGTTTCCAGCAGCAGGAAACTTTGCGTCGAAGACCCGCGATTTGCAAAATCCTGACGTGACGTGGCATCGTGGGGCCCGGGAGTGAGTGGAGTCCAGGTGGCTTCTCGTTGGGGAGCTCGGCACCTCGACGTTCAGGATTTGGAAGGCCAGGAGGTTGGCATCACCCGTGACGATATCCCGATAAGAGAAAAGCCCAATACCCGAAGCACTGACCGTTGACCATCGGCACTCGAGGATTCGGCGGTTAAGTGACAGAGGGTAGGGTCACGAACCTCGCGATATCGCGAGGTCCGATATCCCGAGTTCCGAAGGGAGAATCACGTGGGAGTAATTCTGTGGGTAAGGAATTCCCGAGGGGAATAGGAAGGGCTTGGACCCTTCGGGCCTGAGGGTGAGAAGGTCCTGGTGGGGCGACCACTCGTGTGAAGAGCAGGTTGCATCAGAGTGGTATCAGAGCAGGGATTGGGTTCTCTTTGTTCAGGTAGCAAAGAGAAGCAACAAATACAATGCCGCCCAGAAGAGAGAGGCCGTCACCTGATTGTGAGGATAGGGACGCGCGAAGAAGGGGTAGACCAGCAGGCAATGCTGAGATGGAACGTCAGATGCGAGATCTCAGAGTGACACTCGAAGAGATGGAGACTGCACAGAGGCGAGGAGCTGGTGCAGTAGAGTTCAACGATTTCAAGATTGAAGAGGAAGCTGGACATGCTGAAGAAGAAGTCTCAGCAGAAGATGCCTCGACAGAGAGGTTGATTAGGGCCATTTCGAGGATGAGCTCGAAGACAAAAATGGACATCTCGGCTTATGAGGGGAGCCTAAATGCAGAGGAGTTGCTGGATTGGATCTGAGCACTCGATACCTACTTCGACTATGAGGATATCGAAGAGGACAAGAAGGTAAGACATGCTGTCACCAAGCTGAAGGGGCATGCAGCCTTATGGTGGGACGAGCTGCAGGTGGACAGACGTTCCAAAGGCAAACAAAAGATCAAAAGTTGGGACCGGATGATCGCCAAGATGAAGGTGAAGTTCATTCCGAGAGATTACCAGATCACTCTGTTCAGGCGCATGCAGAACCTGAGACAGAAGTTGATGTCGGTGAAGGAGTACAGTGAGGAATTTTACAGGCTCAACATCCGAGCTGGTCATCGGGAAAGTGATGACGAGAAGGTGGAAAGATACCTGAATGGTCTCAGGTATGACATTCAGGATGAGATGAGCATGCTGACCATCCGCACAGTTGAGGATGCGTATCAGATGGCTTTGAAAGCCGAAGAAAAGCTGAGCCGCAAGCAAGGTCAGCGAGGGCGAGGCAGAAGCCAGCCTAGAGGCAAAGCTGTTGCCCAGGAAAGAAAACAGAAGCCCAAGGAAGATTGGAAGAAACCTCAGGGTAAAGATGAAAGAGGTGGAACCTCACAGCAGAGACAGCAAAATTCTGAGCCGAGGAGACAGCAAGATGATCAACAAGGAGGATATGCTGATGCGAATACATTTCCTCGTACCCGAGGCAGAGGAAGAGGTCAAGGAGGAGTTATCACATGTTTCACGTGTGGTAAAGACGGTCATAAAGCCGTTGACTGTCCAGAGAGGAAGATGGACAGAAGTGAAGCTCACATCACTGAGGCACAGCAGAGGCGTGATGTTGAGAGCGAGGATGCGGACAGCGGAAGGTCGCTTGGAATGCATAAAATCCTTTTGAAGCCTGAAAAGGAGGTGGACAGCTTAGTGTAGCGGAGCAGACTGTTCAGAACGGCTTGTACAGCCAAGGACAGGAAGTGCAAAGTCATAGTAGACAGCGGGAGCATCGACAATCTCGTTTCGACCGATATGGTGGAGAAATTGGAGCTGAACACAACTAAGCACCCGAGCCCATATAAGGTCTCATGGTTACAAAAAGGACACCGGGTAAGTGTCACTAAACAATGCTTAGTTAAATTCAAAATTGGGAATTATCATGATGAGATTTTGTGTGATGTTATTCCCATGGATGTATGCCACATACTGCTGGGTAGACCATGGCAGTATGATAGACATGTTGTTCATGACGAGAGGATGAACACGTACACCTTAGAGAAGGATGGGAAAATTCACAAGTTGTTGCCGGTGAAGGATAAAGAAGTGGAACCGGAAGTTAGCAGCACGATACTTCTCGTGAGTGGGAAAGAGCTTCTGACAGAACTGGAAAAGGATGAAGATCCACAATTCTTTGTTGTCAGGAAGCCAAGAATTGTCCTGACAAGCACAAGAGTGGACGACTTTCTAGAGGATATTCAACAACTACTGGGAGATTTTGCTGACATCGTCGTGGACGAACTACCTCGTTCGTTGCCACCGGTGAGGAGTGTGAGTCACCATATTGACCTCATTGTTATAACCCTAAATTGCACTATCCATGCTTACCTGGTATCAGGCCTACTCATGCCTCTTCCTAGCAAAAGCCATGCTGAGAAATTCCTCAAAAAACCACTTAAAACAAGCAACCCGCGCCCTAACTGCTCACTGGGCGTGGGCATCCTCTTTCTTTCCTCCTACTGCACGCGGGTATCCGTGGGCTAACCCAAAACAGCCCGCGGGTACCTAACAAAGCAAAAAATCAGGAAAGTTTCCGCCGGGACATGGGGCTTTTTGTCAGTTAACTAGAACGCCGAGCCATGCATGGCCGAGAGTTCGCCAAGAACCCTAGCTCCTTCCAGCCTATAAAAGGAGGGGTAGGGGTACTATTCAAAGGGAGGAAAAATTATTGCAAAGAAACTCTGCCAAATTGCCAAGCCAGCTTTGTCCCAACCCTTTAGCCTTGCCTCAAGCTTTAGGAGAAACTCAAGAAGCAGCAGTTGGAGGACAAAGAAGAAGAGGAAGAGCCCAGGAT
>JASDQU010014235.1:223832-240715 GCA_032191745.1 Picea mariana | reverse complement strand
TGTAAAACTCTTCAGTTTACTCCTTCACTTTCAACCCCTTATGTCTTAGGTTATGTAGCTTCCTAAACATATTTATCTGATAGTCCTTGGGTATGAATTTAGCCTTTAATTTAGCTACCATTCTATCCCAACTTTTTATTTTTTTCTTAACTTTGCTCCTTCTGTCAGCCTAGAGTACATCCCACCATAGCGTTGCATGTCTCTTCAGTTAGGTCACAATGTGATTCACTTTATTTTCATCATCGATCTCCTCATAATCAAAGTACTTGTCCAAAGCACTTATCCAATCCAACAACTCTTCGACATCCAAGTTTCCCTCATACATTGGGACCTCTACTTTTTCTCTAGCTCCCATTTTCACAATATCTCTCAACAACCATTCTTCTACATGTTCTTCTCCTACAACTACTTCTTATTGTAATTCTCCACTCTCAACTTCATTGAAATGACCAAAATCAGGTGCTCTCCTCTACGCTATCTCCATGGCATCTAATCTCGCATGAAGTCACCTTATTTCTTCCTCGATGGTTGGATTTGCTATAGGTCCGTCCCTGTGTCTTCTTGGCGGCATGGTTCCAAGATGTCTGCTTCTCTTATAGAGCTTATTTTGAGATGTGATACCACTTAATGCAGACCCCCAACCAACCCTAGGGGTCTACGTGACCTCCCGGTCTAGGATCGATCGAATTTGGGAGCTGAATCAATTCACAGGCTCCTGCTGAGCCCTTAGAACACTTTACACATGTCCCATAATATTTCTCCTGAGCGCAAAAGCCAAAATTCAGGACCTCAAGAAACCAACAAAGTCTTACAAGGGACCATGGGCTAAATTCCAAACCTCCAAATAATTCAGGACTTCGAAGCTCCCAGGATTTGGGAGTTTCAACTGTTTAATACACTCAATCCTCCAGAGCGTCGGAATGGTGAACTTGCGAAGGAATCCAATCAATCACTCCTCCGCCATGATGGATGGACAACTTGGATTTACCTTAGGCTTCAGGAATTTGGGCATTTCTTCCCTGCCACCTCTCACAACCTCCGAACTCCGAACTAGTGGAGGAAAGATCTGCCCTTCACATGTCCCTTTGTTGACCAATGGACAAGATTAACTACGGCCTTTGAGAGTTCTTGACCCAATCCAAGGTTTAACTCCATTCCTCCAAAGTGCTCAATTTCCATAATTCATGATCTGGCACGACGTTTCCGTCGTCTACGGACGACTAGGATTAACTCCACGATTCGAGACTCTGGGTGTCTTGTGACAGTTTTCAACAATGTCTCCATTCCTATGGAGAGATTGATTTTTGAACCCTTCCTATTATGATGGCACGTGTCCACCTTTGATCAATGGTATAGATCAACTCTAGACTTAAGAACTCTGGGAGTTCCATCTCCTTTTCCCCAACACACAATTTCTTTCAGACTCACGAAGTCTTAAGGCTTAAAGGGTTTAAACCCTGTGCCACTTCTCTAGTTTTGAAAATAATGAGGTATCCCGACTCTGGCCAACTAGATCTCGTTTGTTCGACCTTCAAACTAGATAAAAAACTTCCCTCCAAAGTATTTTGGTCATTATTTCTCCTGAGCTTTGTTCCTTGAGGTGATTCGAACCTCTCACACCTCCCTTTGCTCTCCTATGAAACTGTCAAATTTAATACTTAGATATTTTTTGAAAAAGATCTCTCTACACACTCCTTGTGTTCGCCTCTCATGATACTTCCTCAACATTTGTTGAGTATTGGCTTAGTACATTCCTTGCACGGGTTTGTTCTCAAAGTTTCATGCTATCTCTTTTGATCTTCTAATTCAGACTTGACTCGGCTTCACACTCCTTGCGGGCATTGTGCACTCCTTGCACCAAAGTTTTCAAAAGAGAAACAATTGAAACTTATGGAACATCCAAGGTTTCCTCACTTAACTATGAAAATGCATACTAAGGCACATAAAACACAGAGAACATAAAAATACATGACATATACTCCCATGAACTTAGAAATAGACAACACCATACATTTGGAATCAAACCTTCCTTGTCATATTCATTTAGAAATATATTTACATGTGTTCATGAAGCTCTATGCTTCTTCTCCACAACTTGCATCTCTTAATACTAATAGTCGAAAACCTTAACAATAAGATTCAAAATCCTCTTTTGGGAATAAAACACATACATTTATACATTGAGTGGATTCTCGAGCCTTCCCTCCAAACTACCTTAGTGATATCATATCACATTTAAAACATTCATCTACCAAGGCTTATTACAATGAATAAGCATTTACAAACTAGATAAGAGCCGATGCTCAAAATATGTATAATCTTATCTTGTATTAAAGAGAATACAATCTCTCGCGATCTCATGCAATGGCTCAAGCCTCCAAACATTAAAAGGTCTTTAACTTCAATATATTCAAAATATCAAAATGATGTGTTCTCCTTGGTATCAAAACTGATTTGAAATGCGTGCACCGGGTGCAGAAATGTCCTCCACTCTACCTCTTTAAGTGTTGATGGCGAAGCTCCTGCATCACACAACATTTATCTCATGCCTAATTTTGATATTAAAAAATTCACCTTCTAAATATATTAGGTCATGAGAAATATCGTGGATCGATTCCTAAATATTTTGATTTTTCATAGAATAATCGATAATCCAATTGTCTATCTTTTCTTCACCATATTCAATTATGCCATTAAATTTCTCAGTCGATAATCCCTTTAGTATCTCCACATGTTCATAAAATATCTTCCTTTTCATAAACATTGAATTGAAGATTAATTTAGGATCTTTCACCTCACCAATGCTTCGTGCTAAATCTATTTATGTGAGCCTTTTGAATAATTATTCTCTTTTCACTATCGCTCCATTGCATGCTTGAACAATGTTTCTCAAATTCTTTGTCTTTTCTTTCCAACAAGAATTTAAATTTTTGATCTGACCAGAAGAAGGAAGATTTTCTTCTCTCCTCTTACTTCTGTCAGGTTTGAGACTTTTATCCCAAATGGTAAAACAACATATGTGTAAAATCCTTCTTCATTCTTAAAATCAAATTGGACATATTCATGAAATGCATGTTCTCTGGAACCAAAAGAAACAATATTTTTAGATACTGCCCATGCCTCTATTATAAATGACATTCTCTTTTTAATAGTTTTGTCAACATATTTTCGAACCGAGGTAAGAAAATTTGATGATCCCTTTAAATTGATACCAGGTGTAGTTGGTTTTATCATTGTCAAAGGATTGGCCAAGATGGGAAGAGGCATCAATCCAATCTCCAATTATTTGATCTTTTCCTTTAAGATGGAATTCTCAGCCTCTAAACCATCAATAGAGTCATAAAGTGCATCCCCAGTTGCCTTTTGCATTTTCGAAATCTGGGATGGTCACATATACTTGAGGTAGACCTCTGAGAGGGATTTTCCTTTCTTATTTTTTTGGTAAATTCTTTCCACGGTCACCTTTGTAGATTCTCTATCAAAAACAATGCTTTGAAAAAGTGAAGGATTCTTTTTCACTAAAGGTTTCATTCCCAATAAATTCTAGTACAAAATCTTCTTGAGAAATATACACTTGTTTTTCTATTGCAGGTAATATTTTTTCAATGTCTGCTTCTAGTTCCATATCTTCCAAGGAGAAGATTTGAATATCATTTTCTATGATATTATTTACTTCCTCTTGAAATGGGGTTTTTCTTTTCTTTCTCACAGGAAATTTGTCTAAACTTTCAATTTTTCCAGAGGGAGGATTCTTATCTCCTCCTCCACTGGAACTATTGTTGATAAAATTATTAATTGGGTGGGTCAATGGAGTACTTATCCTAGATGTATCATTCTTTGGAGTGACAACTAGAGATTGAGAACTTTTATCATCTAGAATTTTTCCTTTTCTCTTGTAAAGATCATTACTGCTAAGTAATGTTTCTAAATCACCAACATTATATACATGAGTGTTTTGGCTATTAACTTCTTCTTCTCCAGTCAATACTGTTTGAATAAAATATTTATTGAACCCTACTGATAGCATATGTCCAACAAAGCTTTTGTATGGAATAAAACCTTTGATATTTTCATCATACTTCAAACTCACATTGTTAAAATGATTTTAAAATTCATCCATTTTATTTATATTTCTCAATACAAACTCTTCAATCTTCCATGGCAGAGGAATAAATCGTTTTTTTCTTTTTTCATGGAAAAAGTGCAACTAGAAATTATATTTCCTCTCTACCTCTGTAATAAATAATTTATCGAGTACATAATATGGAAGAAAAGAAGGATTTTCTTTTGATAAAAATATCCCTATGATACTATGATTCTCCATTTTCTCTATTGTCCGCTTTTTCTCTAAACATTTGGTAGCTTCAACAGATATCCTGGGAGTGTTTTCGCCAACAAAAGATTTTTGAAGACTGAAACAAAGTCATTATAAACTTCGTTGAAAAATAGAGGGGTTTTATGCCTTCATAATGTGTGATACCAAAAGGTAACTAGGTTTGCTTCACAATTTACCCTTCTACTGATAGTCAAATTTGGGAATTGGCAACAATGAACGATATAAAATATCAAATAAGAGGCCATAAAGAAATTTTAATCCTTTTTGTAATGTGACAATTGGGAAGAAATTTCAATAGAAATGATCTTTCCCCAATAAAAAATAGCCTTTTCTTGGACTTTAAAATACATGATATACAAAATCATCCGAGATATAGAAGCAATGTTTTCCTAACCTGTTACTTTTGTGAATAGCCATGCAATTTCACAATGGGGATTCTTTAGAGATTCAACTTGAATTCTGGTTATGTCTGCTGGGATAGATGCATAATTCTCCAAGTACTCTGGTAGGAGGTCAATCCCATTATTATGTTTCTTCAAGAATTCTCTGCAATCTTCACCTTTGAAGCAAGAGTTGGCTCTGGTAGCTTTAACATCTTGCAGATTAATTTAGGTGAAATAGAAATTAGAGAATGTCGATTGAGCTATATGATTTTTTGATTTGATACGTACTTGTCCACACACCATGCAACGATTTCCTTACAATTGAAAATATCTATAACACAACCAACACGAGCAATTCCAGATGTCCAAATTATGGTCATGTCTTTATGTGCAGTAGGAGGGGAGGAATAATACCAGTATGCTCTGGACCACTGGAATTTCTAATCTTCGCGGCCAAACTTATTCAGAGTGTCACCACAAAATTGTTGTCGATTTGATGCTTCCATTAAGTAGAAAACTATTTCTTCAGCTAGGTAATGGTCTCAAATAAGCCTTTTTGGAAAGATAATGATAGTTTAATCTCTTGGAAAATGAAGATTAAATGATAATTTAATGAAAAATTCCTCGAGCCTTTCACCATTAATGATGATATTTTCAGGGCCTGCACAACATTTGTTAGCATTTAAACAATATTTAATGTGTATTGGGAAAAACAAAGTAATGGTGAGGGAAGGTGTAAGATAAATTCAATATAGAAGTTTCGTGAACCCTCCAACCCATGAACCCATGGTTGTAGAGATAATCAAAATAAACTAAGTATAGAGGAGAGGTCGGTCGAGCCCGCGAAACCGCAAACTGAAATATGCTAAGTATAGTAACCAAGAAAGGGGAAACTATAAGGGATAAAAGGAAATGGTAAAAAGGGAAGGTATAGAAGGGAGAATATAAAAGGAGTAAAGAAGTGGGAAAATAGAATTTGGGAGGGAAAAATGAAAGCACGAAAAAATCTCAACAAGGGGTTAACTGGATGGAGGAGAAACAAGAAACATTCCTCTCAACGAGGGTGGGCATTTTGCATCACGCCACTCTTGTCTCTGAAGTACTCATACTTCACTCTAGATAGAGGCTTGGTGAGAATGTACACTATCTTCTCTTTTGTGGATATGTACCAAAGATCCACAACTCCTCTCTACACCATGTTTTAGATGTAATGGTATTTTATCTCTATATGCTTAACACAACTTTGATTATCACAATATATCAAAGTTGACTCCAACTCTAGATCAAATAACCCTGCAACTAGCTTCCGAAGCCACATTGCTTCATGTCTTGCAACACTGGTTACTATAAACTTTTCCTCTATTGTACTGAGTGCCACTGATGTCTGAAGCAACATCATGATGTCATTTCCAGTCCACTACACTCCATGCCCAGTCAAAGTCTGTATAACCTTGCAGCTTCACATATCCATCTGAGACATATCTCAAACCATATCCAATTGTACCATGTAGGTACCTCAAAACATGTTCTGACTCAAGGTGTTCACTACAAAACATATGTCCGGGATGGTGTTAACCAAATACATGAGGGATCTGATTAATTTTTTGTACATCATGGGATACACCAAATATGAAGATGAATCACTCAAGAGCTTTAGATTCATCATCATAGGTGTGGCCATGGACTTGCAGTACATCATCCCAAATCTTTGCAGGATATCAACAATATATTTTCCTTGGCTAAGGAAAATATCTTCTGGTCTCCTCCACACTTCCAATCCCAAGAAATAATGAATTAGACCTAGATCCTTCATCTTGAACTTTGAAGTGAGCTCCCTCTTGCATCCATCTGTGATATTCTCATCCCTTTTAAGAAATAGGTCATCCAATATAAAGGGGAAACCATCCCCAAGCTCATCAAAATATCTGTTTAGAATATCCTGCCTTGGGTCCCTGCTTAAGTCTGTCCAAATCTTTCTTCAATATGTATACATGAAACTCCTTCTCATGTATCTTGTGGTTTCTTTATGTACACTTCTTCTGTCTACTGGAGAAAGTGTATTGTCATAATCTTCTCCCTCTTGCTGGGAGAATCATATGGCCACAAATTTATCTTTGTACATCTCCATGCTTCCATTTGCAACATGATTGATCTTGTAGATCAACTTGGAAGTCACCACTGACTTCCCTTATGGTCTTGGAACCAAGGAAAAATCCTTATTCCAGTCCTTCTGACTGGATTCCTCCTCTGTCACTGAAACAAGGGAAACCTCCCAGGAGGTATCATATCTCCTCAAAGCCTTTGAAGCTTCATTCTAGCCTCCTCAACTCATGGCACCTATCTGTCGGTCCTGGAAGACGCCTCTCTCTCCCATCTGAATCTGAGGAGGAATACTTTCAGAATGAAAGTCTGTAAGACATTGTTTCTCTTTGAGATCAAACTCCCTCTAAGTCTGCATGCTCCCTCTGAAGCTTGACTCCCTCTGAGTCTATACAGTCTTCGGAGCCATATTCTCCCTTTGCATCTGTTGACCTCCTCTGAAGTATTATCTCCTATGAACTGTACTGGGAGGCCGCTCCTCCCTATTGGATCCTGAGGGATGACTCCCTATGAACTCTAGCTCCTTCTAAGATAGTACTTGGTGGGGCCACCTACCTCACCACTGGTGGAGCGATCTGATCCTCCTCATGATATGAGTCATCAATGCCATAGATCTGCATCCCCTTTGCATCGTGCAAATTATCACAGGACCATGCTGGTCTCTTCCTAGTCACTGTAATGATTATGGGTAGGCCCTTCTGGATCTACTGACTCTTCTCGATGATATGAAGAGTGATAAAATGAACTAGAGGGACTTGTATGGTCATATTTGGAGTCTTCTTCTCCTTAAAATCAATCTCTATATGAGATACAATGTATCCCGTAAAAGTACCCTTCTTGCCAGAAGGTTTGGACTTCATTGTTTTCTCCTTCATTACATGGATGTGTACGGTCATGTACACAACTCTATGTCTTGATAGTTTGTTCCATGTCTCAGCTAGAGACCATCTAATATGTTTCCACCTACAACCGCCATTATAAATCCCGCTTAGATCTATCACTTGTGACCTTCCTGAAACAAGAGAAACAACAAGGGAAAACAACAGACAAGAATAATACTCTTATAATAAGAACAGTAATAATAAAAACAAGAACAAGAATAATCGTCACAGTAGCTCCTTCTCAGATATATCACTTGTCACCTTCCTAGAACAAGAGCCAAAACAAAAATACAATAACAATAAATACAAAAAAAACTCTTCCAATGTTGTGATCAATCATTCTTCCATGGTAACTTGCCCAGAACAAGAAACAAGAACATCAACATATCCATGGTAACCTCCATGGAATTTATAGGATAACCTTCCTGGAACAAGGTCAACAACCAAGAAAATGTCCTAGAGGATATCAATTTATCTTGTAAACAAGTGCATCATTAATATTGAACAATGAGATTTTACTTAATGATCATAATACCAAAAATATTCAAGTGTTACTAAACATTTGATAGCATCAACAATAATAGAACTCTAAATATTGCTATTCTAGTTACAATACTTGTAGGAATATAAGAGATCAAACTTGATATGTAAACCCAGAGTCTAGTTCCTACTGTCTCATTTGAGTTATCATATATTGTAGGAGACATCATCACTGTTGCCTCCAACTCTTGTGCTTCCTCTGAGTGCACTAGATCTAAGATCCCTTTGGATCTACTGTCATTGATTGGATAATTTTTTTTTTCCAAGTGTGTGTTTCTCGTAAACACCCTAGTCTTATATAAAAGTGCACCATCCATATTGTCTTCTAATATGAGACATTATGTTGAAAAGAAGAAGTTAGAAATGTGAATCAGAAGGTTCAATGTCCAGGAAAATGTCAACAAGCCTAAAACCCTAAAAAACTCAATTTTGACTGAAAGTCAATATGAAAAGTGCAATAGGTGTGCTAGAGTAGGCTGTTTTAATCAGTGGTGGAGTTTGTCCCAATCGACTTCATAAAAAGTTCTGAACGAACTTGACAAAGAAAACTATGTAGTGGCAAATCTCATGTGCAACATAAATCTCACGATCTTCCTTCCAATGATTAGACTCTTCTTAAGGAAACTTGCTCTTATCCCATGTTAGATTTTCATTAGTTTCGTTAACATTAGATTTACCATAGCATTTTTATACTCATTTAAAATTCAATAATCATATACTAAAATATATAAGCAACAGATAAAAAAGCATAAGAAGACACAAAGGTTTATCATGGGAAAACCCCAAACTCGAGGAAAAACCCAACCAACTTTTGTTAAAGAGAATATTCCAATGCAACAATGAACAAGCTCTAATCAAAAGAGAAAAAAAACAATGAAGAACCAAATACTTATCTCATATTATTTTCAAACCCCAGCGAGGGTTGAAAACTGAATCACCATAGAACTCACACAAGATATGTGCATCACTAGTGCACCACAAAACTGACACAACTGGTAACTGCAACTACAACTTCTACTGTAACTGGCACAAAGAAAATTGGCAACACCACTCAACCTTAGCGCAACTCTTCCAGAGGTAGTGCATAAGAGAGGTCACCAAGAACCACCAAGAATATCCTTCCCCAAGTGGGGAACACTCTCTGAGAGAACCAGAAACCATAAATAGTGAAACTGTAGCTGCAACTTCCTAGTGCCAACTGCAGAAGGAGAATTGTGTGTTTGTACAAATTAATTGGCCCAAATTTGTATTTATAATAATATGGGTGCCTTTCTGGGGTTGAATTCTTATTCTAGGTCTTCAAATTTACTTTATTATTTATGTGGGGTGACTTCTCTTCCTGGAAATAATATTTCCACTTTATTATTATTTCCTGTGGAACGACTTCTCTTGTGTGGTTTTCTATTTCACTTTATTCTTTTCCGTGGTGTTCTTCAATTGTTAAATGGTCTTCCTTTGACTTCTTGGAATCTTTTTCTTCTCTAAAAAATGTTGTCCATGAGGAAAATACCTCCCTTAGGTACTAAAACATCAACAAAGAGGTTGTTCCTAGCTAGATGGGAGGAAAATATTCATTTTTGGGCAGTGTGGGAAAGGACAAGGAAAAATGAGCAAGGGAATAAATCAACCAAAACTTGAGGTTGAGGTATGTATTTTACTTGTTAATTTATTTGTAAATATTGCAATCAATTTGTTCTTGCTATTATACTACCTATTTACCAGTTTATTCCTTGCATAAAGAAAATTCTAGACTAAATTGTTGTAAATGAAACTTTTTACATGCATATCTTTCAGAAGTAGAAATTTTATGTCATATATACAAAAGTTTTCTTACATAAAAGAGTCATTTATAATAGGAGTTAATTATATTTAGAGGTCGTGAAGGAGAGGGCCTCACATATGGTATTAAAACCCTAGTTTAAAAAATGGGGCCTAGATCCTACCTACCTACCAAACTCTTGACTAAAATTTATGCCATCTGTTTCATAAACAACCATATTCTTRACACCATTTAATTACAACCGTTAAACAACCAGAAATAACCCAGTAATAACCTCTAAAATAATTGGAAATAACCAAAAATAACCAGAAAAAAAAAAACCTCTAAAAGATTACTCAGAAAACCCAAAAAGGAGAACATGAATAGCATGAAAGGGATCATGCCCCTATTCCAACCACCTATCAAGGAACTTTTTTATCCATAAAAGTGTTCACATACCACTTGTTTATCTGTAAAAGTATTTGCCTACAAAAAGAACTCAGAGAATTAAGTAGGAAAGACAATCACAAAGAATTAAGCAGGTGTTGGATAAGCTTACACATATTTATAACATAAACTATTTCCTATTTTATGAAGCTCATATGTATAAATAAATAAAATGAAACATATTTATAACATACACTATTTCCTATTTTATGAAACTCATATGTATAACAACGAAAGATTTAAAAAATATATATACGTTATATATTATTATTATATATATAAATAAAATGAAAAAAAACTATAATAATAATAATAATAAAACACAAATATTAAATTAAAATAATATAAAATATATGCATATACAAATTAAAGATTGATTTACACATTGTATTAAATAATATAAAATATATTAAAGATTACAGTTCAGCATTGGCATCATTTACTAGCAATTTACTACAAATAAAGACAACAAAATAAATAAATAAAGTAAAAAAAAAACGAGAGAAGGCCAAGTAGAACAAATAACAAAACATTGATATCACAAATGACACGATGAATTTGATGATCGTTTTTACCATCAATCCATAAGAAATAAGAGTGTACTATCAATGATAGAGTAATTTCAAGAAGAAACAATAGAGGCAAGATGACACCGTAGTATTAGTTTTATTTTAATTAAAAAAATAATACAGTTTTTTTCTAAAGGGAATATAGCCATGGTCGTGTGCCCACGAGGGTTGATCATGGGTAGTCGGTATCCTTCCTATAAAAAAAAAAAAAAAAATTAGGTCATCTTAATTACGCCTTAAGGTGTATATCTATTAGAGATGGGTACAATTAATCACCTTTTAATCTAAAATTCTAATTCGATGGTTAACAATTGAAGATGCTGGCATATTCTTAGTCATCCTCTCAACTCAATGAATGAAATTTAATATTGATAACTTCCTTGCATTTATAAATGCTTACGTTTACGTGTTTACTTTTTCACATTTACTTAATATGATTAATAATTCACTGCCCTAACGAGTGATTGCCAAATTTACCTAATTAACTAGGATTAAAGTGTCATATTATTACACGTGTTTTATTTTGAGGATATATTTATGAATCTGAAACGACAGACTCTTGAATTCCACATTTGTTGCATGTACATGTTTTATTTTGAGGATATATTTATAAATCTGAAACGACAGACTCTTGAATCTGAAGTGGCCTATCGGCGTTCATCAGCCACAACTTACGTGGCTGTGCTAGTTTTTAAGAAAAAAAGAAATCAATGCAAACCTTGGTCGTGCACGGGAGCTCCGTCGTAGGCCTCAGATTAGGTCCATGCACACCCACAAGATTGGTCATGAGTCGATCCGTCCATTTTCTCACCTCTACGAGTTGAGTTGAGCCCCAATGCAGACATATGGGTGCGACGAGGTTGCAGAGAGAGTAATCAAAGAGAAAATAAAATTCAGCATAAGGGTGCGACTACACAACTCTCAGAACATTGGGTTGTTGTTGAACATGTGGTGAAGGGAAACCATGGTCGTGGATATGCTCTCCAAGCGGCCGGCCATGGAACTAGGGCCGCGCCCTCAAAGTCGTCGAGCAAGAGAGGAAACCCTAATTTCGAAAGAGAAAATGAGCATGGAAAGGGACCCATCTTGTTTTGTGTTCTTTTTTCTGGAACATGCATGGAAGACACATGAGCCTCATGCAAGGAAACACATAGCCTAAACCTTTTTTTTTAAATAAAAATTCTTTTTTTATTATTATAAAATTAATAATTTATTATTATTATTATTATTATTATTTAATAATTAGTAATAATTTTGTTATTTTTTTGTAAGTGAGTGCTTGTAGGTATTATGATATAAAAGTGGGGATATTGGACTTCCTAGAAGGAAACCAGACCAAGGGGTCCAAACTTCTCGAGTTAATAGTTGTGGTGGATGGTACTGGTCTGCCACGAGGGGAAACCAGACCAAGCCTTCCAAACCTAGTTTGAAAATAAACACAGACATAAAGAAAAAATTAAAATATCCCCCTAAACAAGAGTTGTAATAGATATGAGCTAACCTATCATTGCCTGGGATTAGTGCCATTAGACTAACAAATTATAAAGCCATAACTATGAGGTGTTTCAACACCTAGGGGTGCTCCTTCCCACCATCTGCATGGCTCTTGTTATCTTCCTTCGGGGAGATCGTGCGAGTCTTCTTGTTTTTGGCTGGTGTGCCTTGTCAATCGTCAGACGTGATTTCCATATGATGATCATAGTGTAGGTACAGGTGGAACTGAGCCGTCATCCGCTCGAGCTTGCATTTTTGGTCCTTATCTACCTCTACTAACAGTTTGATGATAGTTTCCAAACTGTTGAGGCGACGCAAGATCTCGTCCAACATTGGTTTGTTTTCTCTGTTATCCTCCTCTCTGGCTTCTTCCTTCTCTAAATGCACTTTCCTGATCAACATCTTGGTTAGCTAGGCCATATATACCATTTTAGTTACATAGTTCGCTTCCCGCAACAAGTCATCCCACTCTTTACCTTTGTGCTTGGCCATTAATTCCTTTTCCCACTGGGTCATGGCCTTCTTCCCCTTTGGTGCAACCAGAGAGTGGAAGGTTCCCTCCACTTCTTTCACTGCCTGCTACATTCTTGTTAATAGCCGTGAGTTGTCTGGGACATCCTTCCCAATGGGGTTCTTCTTCCTACGCATTTTCTTCAGTTGTGCCACCTCGCTTTGTTTGCCGCAACTTCTGCTCTGGCTACTCGGCCTGTACCTCACTTCACAATTATTCTTACTTTTCCTTCCCTTGACACTGTAATAGCGCTTATTGTTGCACTCCTTCTATTTTCGTCTATTCCTGCTATCCCTCTTCTTATGGGAGTTCCCCCGCTGCAAGCATGTACTTCCAGCCTTGTTTTTCCTGAGGTGGTGAGCGATGTCATCATTTATTACTGTTACGACATGTTTGACCATGATGGTTCGTACTCTATCCCTATGTGTTCCGCTGCCCTTGCTCGCTTGTGATCCGACTGTGCTTCTCCCTGTACCTGTACTGGGGGTTGGTGGATCATTCCTGGTTATCACCAACTCCTCGTGCCTTATGTCATTCATTGTATTTGACTTGTTGGTTGACCATCCCCCTGTACTTTCCCCACAACTCTTGCTCACGTATCAACCTTGCTTCTGACGGCCCACTTGATGCGTGTTGCGACCTTGCATGATAATTGGTGGTTAAGTGTTAGGCATTCATATTCTTCTTGGGTCCCATGTACCTTCCGAGAGGCCTTGTGTTGTCCTCCTCAATGTGACTTTCCATGCTTAAACTGCCATCACAATCTTTCGTCGCTAGATGGATACAATATGTCTTGAGTTACCCGCTCGGAATGTTGATCCAGGCATCGTTTAGTTCTGGGCCTTCCTTGCCGACCCCCTCGTTGGCAATTCTGTCGACTAGAGAATTCAATGACCTATGCACCCACCGCAACTCCACTATTTTCAGAGTTCTCAGATGCTTATGGATTTTATGTAGAGAGTGTGCAAGGTGTCAGTGTCTCTGAACCTTGGCCACTCTTGTGCCATTTTGTAGTCTTTTTGTCATGTTGATAACCAGGGTGGAGTCACCTTCCATGATGGTGTTTGTCATCCTTTCTCGGATTATAATTTCAAGGCCAAGCTCCAGGGCTCCAAATTCTGTTGCGTTATTGGTTGAGTTTCCCCTGCTACCAGCGTACAGTCGGATGATATTGCCACCACCGTCTATGATCACTCCACGTACCCCTACTACTCCCAGATCTCCTTTTGTCGCCCCGCCAAAATTAAGTTTGAGGAACCTTGATGGAGGGGGAGTCCAGTTGTGGGCTCCTATTTGGAGTTGCGGATCATGCCCCACAGGTATGATGTTGGTTCATTCTTTTAGATGAAAAAACTCTAGCATGCGGGAATCTTGGTCTGTGAGTTGATATTTTCATTTATCCTTATCGCAGTTACGGCTCTGCACCATTTCTCTTATTTGAGTGACTATTGCATCCTTTATCCTTTCCGTCGGTAGGATGACATTCCTGAAGATGCACCGGCTTCTTTCTTTCCATATTGCCCAGATGATCATCCCCGAAATTAGATTTCAACAAAGGTTCACCATTTCATTTTCTCTGTAACCTTCATTCCAATTTTTAATGGTTGCGCTAATGTTCCCTCAGACCCTATTGGATTGGCGGTAGATGCCTATCGTCCAGTCCCAAATTTCTGTTGTGTAACTGCAGTCATTGAGGAGGTTATCAGTTGTTTCCTCCTTGACCTGACAGAGACGGAAACGAGAGGGGCCAGTGAAACCCCTTTTCATAAGGTTCTCCCAGGTTAGAATTCGGTTGTGTAGTACTAGTCATTTGAACATTTTGATTTTTGGCCATTGGGAACTTTTCCATATCTTTTCCCATTGTTGCTCCAGATTTTCTTGATCCTGGACCATGATGTAATATCATGCTTCTTTTAAGTTGAATTCACCCCCATTTTTCCGACCCCACCTCAAATGATTATCTTCTTCCGAGACCCCAATTTTCCTTTTCCCCAATTCCTCCTCCATCTCTTTCGTTGTTGTTTCGATCTGGGCTCTATTTTGTCCCAGATCCTCCATCTAGCATTGCCATTCCCTTGCTTCTAATAACAATGGATTTTGGTTTTGCTTTGCCCAATCATTTCATGTTGGAGCTCCAAATTTATTATTTTTTTTTGACCAAATTTATTATTTATTTTAAATATCATATTTAAACAAAGTTGCATAACAGTTACAATAAGAAAACACCATCCAAACCCATGGTATTGAAATTGATAAAGTGAAGAGTTTATTTATATACACGGAGTGGGATCAAGACATAATGAATGGTTTGTTAGAAAAGTTTACTCATATATATAAACAAGTATATAAAATGGCATAAAACTAATTTGTACTAAATGAAAACACATTTGGAAATAGTTTTCATTTATTTAGATTCGCCACTCCTGCAATAACGGATTGGTTTTATTAACCAATCCGATTTCGGAACAAGTAATTAAAAATAAAAATAAAATCTATTTATAATGTGAAACTTTTGAAAAAGTTTAATTTGTTTTTAGGTTAACCTCAACTAATACGTATATACCACTACAGGGCAATCTCAACTAAGTACATATTTATCTTTACTACTACTAATAATAATTTATCATATTTACATAATATTGTAAAAAAAACATACAATATTATATTTAAGGTAATACCCTATTCTTTCTTCAATTGCATATTTTCAAGATTAAAATAATGGCTTTGCCTCAAAATTGTGAAATATAATTGGTTTCTTTGAATCCAATAGATGACATTATTCTTGATGGTCTAAACCACTTAAGAAATTCTTAATAAACCTTAACAAATGTGGAAAAAATTAGATATTTTCACTATTAATGAGAGACGTTTCCTTCTATACTCTTTTATCCTTCCTTACGTCTCGAACATTTATAAACTTTATATTCTGGTGGCTAAAATTTATGTACATGTAATTTTGTTCAAAATAATCATGCTGAGAAGCCAAAGTCCTGGAACAGTTGTTGCAAATGACTGCACAGTGCCTCTGTATGGTGCCTTTTCCAAAGAAGTCTGCAAAATCTGTTCATGATGTTGATTAAAGAACCCGCAGTACAAGTTTTCATATTTTATTAGGCAACCCCTTTTTAATTTTTCTTATAAAGACCCGCTATCAGATAACTCTTTTTAATTATTACCATAAAACATTTCTATAACAACTAGCAGAACTACATACTTGAGGGTGATTTAGGTCTTCAGTGAAAACCAAGTTATCACAACAAAAATATTTTATCATTGGGTCCAGAGAAAGTGGGTGCTCTTGTGAAAAAAAAATCTTAATTACTTTGTGTGATTAAAGTTTTCACCTTTTGGAAATATGTTATATATATATATATATATATTCTAGTTTTATAAATATATAATTTTTATTTATATATATATATTTAGATATGTATATATGGAGAATCCAGCTAATATTATAGAGAAATGCATATTTGTTTTTGGTGCATTGGTTACTTTTCCACATTTTCTTTACAATTAGAAATTAATTTTGTTTTTTTTAAATACAAATTATTTATGCGTGTGATTGAAGTTTTCACCTTTTGGAATTATGTTATATATATATATATATATATATATATATATTTTCTAATTTTATAAATATATAATTTTTAGTTACATATATATATTTAGATAGGTATATATATGAAGAATCCAGTTAATATTATAGAGAAATGCATATTTGTTTTTGGTGCATTGGTTACTTTTCCACATTTTTTGTAATTAAAAATTAATTTTGGTTTTTTTAAATACAAATCATTTATGCATGTGATTGAAGTTTTCACCTTTTGGAACTATGTTAGTTATATATATATATATATATA
>JASDQU010014235.1:210077-221739 GCA_032191745.1 Picea mariana | reverse complement strand
TAAAGAATAATGTACATAATAAATTAGGTTAACACAGTTAAGGGGATGTATATGATATAAATAAAATTATTGCTTGTGTTTATAATGAATAAGGACGTTGGGTTAAGGGAAGTTGATTGACTAAATTATGCAAAGGAAATAACAAATGATTGGTCTATTTGATGATGTTTTTAAGTAGGATAGAAAGGTGGATAAAATGTAATAGGAGGGAGGTTGAATATGGAATTAGAATTGATTTCAAGGTGGATTGGAAATGCATGAATGAGCAATATTATTTAGTTTATGGAAGAGAAAAACGATAATTGTCATTTAAGCATAGCGAAGTGTGCTACGCAAGTGGTACATTCAATGTATTCTATAAAAGTAAGAGAAAGCGGTTGCAACAAGCAATACAATTTTTATGAGATAGTGAGATAATAATATGACGAGTTTACAAATAATGTAAAGTATATTTTAAGTTAAGAAATGATAATGTGCTTAAATAAGAAGTGAGAGAAAATGTAACGACATATGGAAATGTGTAAATGAAATGATAAATAGGACAATACCGTAGAAGGAATGTTAGTAAACTCTAGAAAATATGTGATGGAGTAATAACATAATAAAAACCTAAGTGATACCATAAGGACCTATGTTGTGATTAAAGAACTTGAGTTTAGAACGATGATGAAATTTTTTAGATGATATGTTTTATTACATTGTGGGTTGCGGTATGGTATTTAGATGAATTTCTAGTAGTTGACATGATATTAACCCAACTTATACTTAGTTATGCATTGATTTGTTAAGTAAAATTGAGTTTATTACTAAGGGATTATAGTAGTGGGTGCAAGTGACTAAAATAATTGCTATCTACCACTATTTTGTATGAAGATGACATTGCAGTTAAATCCAAAATTTTGTTAGAAGAAATGTGTTCTCAACATAACATTTATGATGTTCACTTAAAGGGAAATTTCCCTAACACTATGTAGAAACAAAATTACAAATTGAATGATAAACAATGAATGTTCATCCCACTACTGAACTTCTTTCGTAGTAAGAGGAAGGAACTTGAAAAGTGTTAGTGATGAAAACAGAAAGGGATAGGGGCCAAAGTCGGTAAGTATCATGTAGGTGTAAAGGATAAGGTTGAGATGTATGAAGAGCAATTGCAAAGAAAATATGTCCTTAATACAAGTAATTATAGAATGTGGAATGGACCATAGTAAAAAAATATTTTTGATCTAGAGATGCTCACTGAGACATTGTAAACATGGTTCCCTTCAAAGCATGTATGTGATTTGTAATAATCTTGTAGGTAGAGAAACTTTTGTTCTTCGACTATGGCGAAGAGAGTCACATACTCAACATTACCTCATCAAGACCCAATACTTATGACTTAACAAGAAGGTCACCGATTAAGAATAATCACTAAAGAATCAATGAAACGATTGCTTCGCATAATGATTGATTATCAATATCTTCGTAAATGTTCCTAAGCATGGGAAACTTTAGCAATGACATATGTGTTCTATCACTCGAGCTAGATTGATAATCAAGTTAGTAGTAATTGGCTATAATTAGAAAGGTATTACAAGTGCAATTGTATGCATGGATTAATGAAAGTTATATAAATATCAATATAAGATTCACTTAACAAGAATTTTAACTAATAAAATTGAGTTAAACTTTTAAGTAGTAGTCAAACCAATATAGCTTAGGATCTGCTACTTGGGAGAATGTAGAGACCTTACCATGAGATCATCCCTCATTTTTTTTTACCACAACTTAGGGACTATGTTTCCCGAAGGATGGGTGTATGTAATGCCCCATTTTGATTTAGACAACTAGAATTAATTATGGCCTAGTTGTATCTTTATTTTCTTATTATCTGTGGAACACTATTTACTTGACACTTTAAATTTTGGACACATGGATGTATGTGAATGTAAATTCTATGAATGTTTATCCTCATGTGATTCACGATGGATATTATGCGACCTATTTCTATCTTGGAATTTTTAATTTGAAAGATATTGGTATATGGATATCGATTTAATGATATGGTTAAATGAAATTACATGTTAATAGTGTATGGATATGCATGAGTTTGTGTTATAAACTAACCTGCGGGTTAATAGGCTATGCAATAGCCAAAGAATGATGATAATAAATGATTGATGTCATGAGCATTGACCGAGAAACAATATGGTACAAATCATAGTCTGTTAAATTATGTTGTTCCAAATGCATTGCTATGGTATGTGGGAAAGTGCATGTTTTTTTTCCTAGTAGTGGGACTACCGGAAACTGAATATACGATGAAAAAATTATGAGCAACACAGTGCCACCATATGGTCCATGATAGGGTGTTGACTCTACTTTTATTAGGAGGGGTGGAGACATTTCCCACCGTGTATCCTTTGAAACTCGGAGTCATGGGAGGACGGTGTTAAGTCACCCTCCTCTAGACGTGTGACAATGACTCCTAGTTTCCTATTGGAGAAGATTGTTCAAGGTAGTTGACACTTCCGCTTATGGGTTCTATCTAAAGTTAGGTCAATATATTTGACGCTCCAGGATAGTCCAACAAAGGAAGGATAGGGATGGAAGATGGAAGTAGGTTATGGAGGCAGGGCATTATAAGTAGTTGAGAGTGTGTGGGGTTTTAATATTATACGAGAAGTGTCTGAACTTATCTATGTTCTATTTTTTTTTAACTTAATTACAATTATCTGGGTAAATGTTGATTTGTGCTAAACTATTATAATTGAATGATTCTGCTAATATTGTAAATAGTTGATTTATTCATTATGAAGTTAATTGTATCGCTGATTGGATTGGAAGCATACATGAATTTATTTAGATGTGTTAATTATTTCCATTAGTACACACACAAGTTATGTATGTGCTAACTACACATACATGCCTTGCACATGTACACTAGTATTTATGAATGTATTAAATTAATGATGTTGCTTATCTGATCAAGATGTATGAATCATGTTATTATGATCCTTGTATTGTGAATGGCCATAACTTTGAGACAAAGTTTATTGAAGGGTGGGTGTATGTAATGCCCCAAATGGATTAATTAATAAATACAATTAAGTAATATAATTTAATTCATTAACATAATACAGTAAATTAAATAATCGAAATCATTAATTTAATTAAGTCAATTAGATTATTTAACTAATTATATTTGATCATTATTTAATTAATGAATTAAATAATGTAACAATAAATGAAATGATTATTTGTTGTATTATGGGTGATGGGGTAGGTGGGAAAGGATATGGTATATAGGGAATTTATGAGGGATGGGGATATTTGGAGGGGAGGAAGGAGCATAAAATTGAGAGAAAGAATTTGGTTTGTAAAAGCTTGGATGCATATGATATTGGTTGGTTGTTAGGAATTTTGTGCTCAGGGGCCAGGAAAATGCAAGGATTCCTAGAGCTAGGGTGCCAAAGAGGCTGTTCCTAGCTGGCTGGGAGGAAAATATTCAATTTTGGGAATTTTGGGAAAAGACAAGGACAAAGGAGAAAATGACTAAATTAACCATAAATTGAGGTTGAGGTATGTATTTTACTAGTTGATTTATTTGTAAATATTGTAATCAATTTGTTCTTTCTATTATGTTTCCTATTTACCAGTTTATTCCTTGCATAAAGAAAATTCTAAACTAAATTGTTGTAAATGAAACTTATTACATGCAGATCTTTCAGAAGTAGAAATTTTACTTCATATATAAACATGTTTTCTTACACAAAAGTGTCATTTATAGTAGGAGTTAATTATATTTAGAGGCCTTGGAAGAGAGGGCCTCACATATGGTATCAAAACCCTAGTTTAAAAATTGGGGCCTAGAGCTTACCTACCCATCGAACTCTTGACCGAAAGCTATGCCATCTATTCCATAAACAACCCTATGCACTAAACCCTTTAATTACAACCCTTAAAAAACCATAAATAACCCAGTAATGACCTCTGAAACAATTGGAAATAACCATAAATAACCAAAAAAAAAACCCTAAGAGATTACTCAGAAAACCTAGAGAGGAGAAAATGAATAGCAGGAAAGGGATCATGCTCCTGTTCCAACCACTTGTTTATTTGTAAAATTGTTCACCTGCCACGTTTTTATTTGTAAAATTAATGACTTGCAAGGAAACATAAAATTAAGTAGGGAAGGAGGACACAAAGAATTAAGTAGGGGTTGGATAAGCTTACATATATTTATAACATAAACTATTTCCTATTTTATGAAGCTAATATGTATAGTAGAGGAAGATTTAAAAAAATATATATGTTATTTATTATGATTATATGGATAAATAAAATGAAAGAAAATGATAATAATAATAAAACACATATATTAAATTTAAATAATATAAAATATATGCATATATAAATTTAATATTGCTTTACACATTGTATTAAATAATATAAAATATTTTAAATATTACAGTTCCCCATTGACATCATTTACTCACAAATTACTATAGATAAAGACAACAAAATAAATAAATTAATTAAAAAAAAACAGAGAAGGCCAACTAGAACAAATAACAAAACAATGATATCACAAATGAAATGATGAATTTGATAATTGATTTTACCATCATTCCACAACAAAGAAGAGTTTCCTATCAATGACAAAGAAATTTTAGGGAGAAACAACAAAGGAAAGATGACACTGTAGTATTAGTTTTATTTAAATAACAAAAAAAAAACAAAATCTAATAGAATATTTTCTAAAGGGATGGTAGCCATGGTCACCTGTCCACAAGGTTTGACCATGGACAGGCTGCGCCCCTCGCATATTGCATAAACTATAATGATTAAGAACAAAGGAATTCAATGCAAACCATGTTAGTGCACCCCAGCTCCATTGTAGTCCTCGGAGTAGGTCTGCACACACCCACAAGACTGGTCGTGATTCAATCCATGCATTTTCTCACCTCGACAAACCAAGTGGAGCCCCAATGAATACATTAGTTCAAGGTCAAGGTTGCAAAGTGTGAACAAAGAAAAAAGAATTCGGCATATGGGTGCGACGTGTTTGCAGTGATAGTAAAAAAAGAGAAAACAAAATTCGGCATAAGGGTGCAACATAAGGCTAGGAATTTTTTTGTTCAAAGCACACTCCACTATCTCATCTATCTGAAGACTGACACATATTTCCTAACATCTACACACAATAATAACACACACCAACAAGTTTTTCTTATTTTAGTATTGTTGTTTGATTCATAAATAGTTTTTTTCTATTTCAATACCATTGTGGGAATAATTGGAAGACAAATTTGTCCAAGTGGAATTGGAATTGTTGTTTGTGTCTTCTTGTGTATTCTTGGAATTGGAAGACATATTTGCCCATTTGGAATTGTTTTTTCGTCTTCTTGTGTCTTCTTGGAGTTGGAAGAAAACATTTTCCAATTGGAATTGTTCATTGTGTAATACCAAGATAAATTTATCCAATTGGAATTGGAATTGTTAGTTGTATTCTAGTATAATACCAAGACAAATTCATCCAATTCGAATTGGAATTATTAGTGGTGTCATTTTTTGTAACAAAAATACAAATTTGTCCACTTGGAATTGGAATTGTTAGTTGTGCTTTATTGTTTAATACCAAGACAAATTTGTGATGGAGTGTTTGGAAGCCAATTTTTCTCTTTAAATATGGGAAACCGATAGATTCAAGAAATAAAGTCCTCGAGAAAAGAGAAATTGATCGAAAAGGTAGAAGAATAAAGAGAAAAGGTAAAGTTACGTATGTTAAAGTGTAGGATTTCAGAGGAGGCCAATCCAATTTCTAGTGGAACAGATGTCGTCGTTGTTTCTCCTCCATCACCACAAGCAAAGCACATGAGTTCAATAGAGACCAATCCATCCAGTATCTCATCAAGACAACTTGTTGTGGATGACCAGATGATGGAGGATTTTCTTGGAGTTGATTATGCAATGGATGAAATTAGAGAGGAAATTGGTGTACAACATTGTGGTGAAGAAGTTCCTGTGGTGCAAGCTCTTGTTGGGAAGTCAAACATTATAGAAACTAGTCAATCCCATGTCCACTCTCCTCCCATATTTGATACGCCAATGATTGAAGGGGAAATAACTGCAACATTTTTAACTCCACAACAAGGATGTCAAGACTACCATAATAGGGGTTCATTGTCCCTACCCAGATTGAGAACTGTGTGGTGAAGAACTCATAAACACATTCGGGTTAATGAAAGTGGTCTAGCATCACTTGAAAGTAAGTTACCTAACTGTATTATTCATTATCATTCTTATAAAATCATTAAAGAATATTTTGAACCAAAATATGATGCTGCTAAATGTCAATTATTTTTGGTTGTGTTAAAATCTAGAAGTTTGACTACTGTTAGGAGAATTTTAGGCATTAAAACATCAAAAGTTTAGAAAAAAGTCATCATATTGTTAGAAACCTTGTAAATGATTTTCAAATAACCGGTAATAAATCTCATTCTAAAGCAATGAAGCTCGACGTGTCTTGTCACAATCAATTGTCATCAAGATCACAAGAAAACATCATTTGCTACAAGAAACCTTACACCTCATGAAATGAAATGTCAAAAACCTTTGAATTTTTTCTCATAGATGAGATATCCTCGACACAGGTGGCCCAACAAATTTGTGGGCCTTCATTGGTAGGCTATCTCGATTTGACATGAAGTTAATTGGATGATTTAAGGGACTAGTACATGATTTTTGGCATGAGAACACTAGGCCTTCTTCCAACCAAAAAAATGTACTATAATTGAGAAGGGGATATAGGGACCATGAGCCCCATATTAAAGGCTTTCTTGAAATTACACAGACACAATTGTACGAGATATTCAAGACAATACATATTGCACTTAACATGGGTCAAATATCTTTCCATAAATCCAAGCCTTGGTATGTTCGAATAAACACACTTTGTAATACATGTTGTTGTAGATATCACATTGAGTATGGTTATTATTATCACACACACACACACACACACACACACACACACACACACATATTTCACGTTTTTCATAACACCCTTTTGTAGGAATTCTCAATTATATTACCACTGTTGTCATCTAGAGAATTTATTCACAACATCTTGTGTAAAGACGAGAGGGTTGTACATTTTATCAAAAATCTTTCTTAGATGGGACATACCCCAGGTGCACTGGAATGACATTACTGATCAAGTGCATCCATGTAATTGATGAGTATGAATTGGGGAGGAAGGAGGTTGCCTTGCAAAGCTTTAAATATGTTGCATATGATATTGATGGAGGACATGAAAGAAAAAATATACAATTGCTGACTTCCCAGGTATGAGTATGTGACTTTATGAAGGAATTCATTGAAAATACATAAAATTATGTTCTGTATGTTTGTTGGTGCAATTATATGCATAATATATTACCAAACATAAATTATTGTCTGGGATTCTTAATCAGTAGAGTTGATGGACTATATGTGCCAATAACATATAGGTTCCTATGTATGATGAGTATATCATAAAGAAGAAACATTCAATAAAAAAATACTCTATTTTCACACTTTTTCAAAAAACATTCTCCGCTCATTTCAAAATTCAGAAAGCAAAACTTGCAAACAAATATTTAACAATCATGCATTCAAAAGATCTTGATCAGATAATGACTTGTCCATTTACAAGCTCATAAAATGGAAAGGTGGACTTTGAATTAGTTATCTGTAGCTACTACTCTTAATAATGACTAACAAGCAAATCTGGGCACACTTTAACGATAACACTCTTCACACAATTCAAAATCTAGAAAGCAAAACTGATCAACAAATGTATAATTCAAAATTCTTGTTCAGGGGATGGTTTTGCTCATTATAGGTTCATGAAAGATAGATATGCACTATGATTCTATCTCCTGGAACAACCACACAATCAATCATTAACATTCTGGAAACTTAATTGAACTAAAAGAACTACCAGGTAGAGTATAAACACTACATTGTAAGCGCATGTGAGGTGAGAGATGGAGGTCTTGATTGTGCCTGTATTTGCAAGATGTAACCTAATCAATTATTGAAGGAAACTCTAAGTGTGATGGAATACTCCATTAAAGGCTCATGTATGATGAAATATGGAGATCTAACTTGTCCCTAGGTTTTCAAAATAAAAACAAACACTAAAGCATTTAATCTAACAAATGCATGCACTTAAATCAAATTATTGTTCTCACATACTCACACAAAGATGTCAAATCATTACTTAGAAATCATTACACTCATAGATCTCACATTACACACACAACTCTCACTTACTCAAAATTACCACACATCCACATGACCTTCTATTAAAGGTATCACTGAAACATGACAGGGGTAGAATTAGATGATGCAATCAAACATAAAATTACTAGGTTCACACAAAGAGAAAACAAGAATCATATTCACAATTAATTACAAAGAGGCTTACCTTGATTGGGTCGGTGGGCCCTTGTCATACCAACAAGGAAGCTCTTAAGAGAAACTTACAGTAGATAAGGTGTAAACAGAAACATATAATCTATAACAGAAGTGATATCATTTCTTCATAAACATGGAGATACAATTCACAGTTGTTCTAAAGTAAAACTTACAACATAATTGTGCTTTACATCATTTCTCTCCCTCAAGAACCAATGTTATAGTATAACAATTCATTCCTTCTCAGTACTCCTTTGTTCATATTTATACAAGGAAATTCAATGCGGATAGATCATAACAAATCCGCCAACTCAGAATTCGTTCAGTCTATTTATGCACAAAATCTGGGTTTTTCACCAAATATTACAAATTCGGGTTAAACATCCTTTGATATCTCTCTATCCATTGTGAATTTTGAGAAATGATTTATCGGTTTTGTAGCTGGATAGATTTTATAAAAACCCAGTTGATCATTTTGTAAGATATGCTTCCATCAACACGCAAATCAAGGTGCAATATGGAAGTTTAGAAATATTTTACGATTTTAGGCTGAATTGTTCCCCCTGAGATGGAGGTCAACACGTGTGATATATGGGGATTTTGGCACATGTTTCCACATGAAAATGCCTCTCTAGACAAAACCCATGTCCCCAAATTTTGAGATTCATCGTTATATTCCCAGAAATCTAGGTGAAAATACAATACTAGAATGTCGGTACCATAATCCTATAGGTAGGGGTTTAGTACAAGAATACACACAGTCACAAACTTGAGTACCGGATTAGGTGCACGGGAAATACCGGAATGGGTGAAAGACTTGGTACCAGAATAGCGCAGAGTGTGATGGTACTGGAATGGATGTTGAGTTGTGCTAGTACCGGATGCCATGTTGTGTGGGTACCAGAATAATGTTGAGCGGACAATACCAGAATAGGTGGAGCCGGTACCAAAATAGACTTGGTACCGGATCACATTGTATCTTGTAGTACCGAAATAGTGAGGTACCAGATCAAGTTTCTTAAGAGTCAAAGTGATTAGGATCATACATAATCAAGCATTTAATCGAATTAACTCAAGAAAACTAAAGAAATCATGCCTTAATCATAAGTTACCTCTCTATGCATATGGACAAGGTCATCAAGTGTATTTGTGGAGGAAACGGTCAATTATATACACATAGCATAGGTAAAATAGGCTCATATAGAGGGTATATAGGGTAATAAAGGTGTCAAAATGGAGACTCAACATTCCCCCATGCTTAAGTCATTGCATGTCCTCATGCAACAATGATTTTCAAAATTTCAAAATTGATGGTACTCCTCACTTGATCAAGCATTCCCTGAAGTTTCACCATTCTTCAGCTCCTTAAGTTCTCTTTTAAGTAACCTACTATACAATATAAACTTCTTGGCCTATGCTTCACACTTCTTACCCATGGCAAAGTAGTTATGACGAAAAAATGGAGGCATGAGTAATAGATTAGATCTATTAGTGATTTGCTGTTAAGTATTATCCAATTTGTTGTCATGTTAAGCCCTAATATTAACTCATTACCCCTTAATTGGGGCATATTACATTAGTAATGTTATTTTATTTATGTCATCTTTATTCCATTAGTTGTAATTATACCTCCTAATCTCCTATATATACCAAGGATACATTTTCATTTGGAATCATCTTGTACTTGAACATTTAAGTGGGGTAAAAGGAGGTTTCCCCCTCGAAGAGGCTTATTATCTGAAATTATCTCTTTTTAAAGGTGTTGATTACTTTTTCTGAGGTTTTTCTATGCTATATTGATATTTGGTTCTTAACATATGGTATCAACGCTCAAGATCTTGGGGTTTCGCTGCTACATCTTAGACACCTTGGAATTTTTGCTATAACTTGTTTTCTACAATGTTTCAAAAGGAATGGTTTGGAGGATATTTAGTAGATAGATCAAGGTACGTTGGGTTAAAATTTTATCTCTTGAGGCCTAATACTTTCGGAGATACAACTTGTACAAGATAGGGTTCTTGAATCATCATGAACTGAATCATTGCAGAATTTTCTCTATAAAAGATTTTCTGTAACATTTCAGGCCCTAAAATCTGGAGGATATTCACAGAAATTAGTAAGGTATCTATGGTAAAAATTTCAGCTTCTTGGTCATCTTAAATTTGTAGATACACCCTGTGTAAGATAGGGTATCTGACTAGTCCTATTGACTAGTCTCAAGAAGGTGTTCCAGGTAAAACAATCATAACTTCCTCCTAGAGTATCCAAATTGAGTGGGACTGGTTTCATTGGATCATTGACAGTCTATAGTATTTTTGGTACGAGTTCCAGAATTTTATATCAATCATTTTGTGCGTTGCATGCTATACAAGTGAGATATCATGGAAAGGCCAAAAATCGGCAAGTTGTGGGGAAGTTACTGTAAATTTCACTTGGCACATCCAATTTTGATTAGACCTATGGAATTGCATAGAAGAAATATCAGAGAACTACATAAAATAAATTTTCATACCCAGAAGGGCCGAAAATTGGGAGATACAACAGAATAAAAATTGTCTAGCAGAACCACCTCAAAATCAAGGTTCAAAAGTGATATTTGGCCAACATGCCACCCAAAAAGGGAAATTCTACACCAAATAAGCCTCCAGACAATCCTGCTTGGAGTCTTGATGAATGTGAAGAAATTCATAGGGACATAAATGATTTACAAAAGAAGATAGTAACAAAATATGAACTACAAGAGATGGAAGCTAAGTTGGAGGAAATGATGGATGGTTTAAAATAGGAGATCATGGAAGTATTGAAAAATTTTGTAACAGAGAAGACACCTAAAAGTGAAAATGCATCCCATGAAATTCATGATGAGGACACCAAGAAGGTGAATCAAGAATGGAGAAACTCCGACTTTGGGTTGAAGACCAACCACGTTCCTAAGATCGATATGAGGAAGTTTGATGGCAAGGACCCAATCACATGGATACTTTAGATGGAGCAATTCTTTGATCTACATAACGTGCCACATACACAAAAGGTACGAATTGCTTCTTTATATTTAGAACCTAATCAATTTGTATGGTATTGATGTCTTTGTTCTCACAAATCACTCATCACTTGGACAATTTTCACGGAAGAAATGACAACACACTATGAGGATACAAGGAGCAATACCTTCTTTATCCAATTGATAAATCTCAAGCAAAAGGGTTCAGTTACC
>JASDQU010014235.1:195846-206647 GCA_032191745.1 Picea mariana | reverse complement strand
TTATTTTCTTGTTTGGGTACTCAATTGGCTCATAGCTCATCCTATCATCCTCAATTTGATGGACAAACCGAGATAGTGAACAAATGTCTGGAAGGATACCTTCGTTGCTTTGTCTCTGATAAACAAACACAATGGTTCAAATGGTTACCCTTGGCAGAATGGTGGTATAACACTTGCTTTCATACTGCAACAAAAATGACACCATTTATGGCACTTTATGGATACCACCCTCCTTCCATCACTTCTTCTCTAAAAGAAAAATCTAAGGTTCAAGCAGTGGAAGATCACATCGAGAATCAACAACAAGTTCTCCAAATATTAAAGGACAACCTGACCATGGCACATAATTGCATGAAACAACAAGCAGATCAACATTGTAGTTAAAGAAGTTTTGAAGTAGGGGATTGAGTGATTTTAAGACTACAACCATACAAAGAGATGTCCCTCAATCAAGCCAAGATGGATAATAATTTATCACCAAAGTACTATGGCTCTTATAAGGTGTTGCAAAAGATTCGTACTATGGAATACAAATTGGAGTTTCTTGCATCTTCACGAGTACACCCAGTTTTCCATGTTTCATGCTTAAAGAAGGTTATAGGCGACAAGATCCTAGTTCAAACTATATTTCCAGAACTTGACGAGGAAGGAAAAATCATATTGGAGCCTGAAGCCATCATTGACACAAGAATTTGCAGCTGAGGAGTAGATCCATTTCAGAGTATCTCATTAAATGGAGGAAACTACCGGCTGAAGATTCCACTTGGGAAGATGATTCTTTTATATAGAAGCATCCAGAGTTACTCAAGCGTTGCAGACAACACTTGTCTCAAGGGGAGGGGCATTTTAAGACCTAATATTGGCTCATTACCCCTTAATTGGGGCATATTACATTAGTAATGTTATTTTATTTATGTCAGCTTTATTCCATTAGTTGTAATTATACCTCCTAGTCTCCTATATATACCAAGGAGACATTTTCATTTGGAATCATTTTGTACTTGAACATTTAAGTTGGGTAAAAGGAGGTTGCCCCCTTGAAGAGGCTTATTATATGAAATTATCTCTTTTTAAAGGCATTGAGTACTTTTTCTGAGGTTTTTCTATGCTATATTGATATTTGGTTCTTAACATGTCGATCATAGTTAGGAGAAAGGGCTGGATGTGACTCTAATATGATTATGGGATAGTGGCCAAGAGTTTTCATAATGACTTTGTCTAATAGGCCCCCATGGCTAGATTACCTTTAAAATAAAAGTGATATAAGCATATTTTAGATCTCATTTGAAGAGAGGAACACATAAAAGAATATATCCCAAGATGATTAACTCGTTTCTTATCTAAGGTTTTAGAGATGAAGCTCTTCTTGCTTAGGTAAGGTGAATTACATATATTGAGGGTCCCACTTTCATGCAAACCTATTTATTTTAAAGATAGAACTCTAAAGTGGATACTTGAAGGTTCTTAAGAACATCATCTAAGAGATATAAAGGTTATCTCCTAGCCTTGATTTGATAATGATTGCTTGAGAATGAGACCCAAGGGCTTTTGTTCAGTTTTAGGTGTGCCACTTTATGTTTTTCAACTCCCTTTACCCGACATAGCCCCACTGCTAGAAGGCCTATTCAGTACCCCGATGGGTTTACCTTAGTACCATACAAACATGGCCCCGCTGCCAGCAGGCCTGTTCAGTACCTTGGTGGGTTTACTTGTACTTCCTGATACTTCCTTTTTATTATATTACTCAAAATATTTAGAATGATGTATACTGTTCATAGATAGTTTTAGAGTATAAGGAAGGCGTGTGGTACGAGAGTGTTTTATAGTTATTAGGCACATAATTAATTGCTTCCAATTATCCCAAGGGCGACATCATCCACATTAGACTTGAATCTCAACTATTCAATGTATAATGGAACATCTCGGATAATGACTAAGAGGTCCCTATAATTAATCCTATTAGTGTTCTCATGAAAGTTCATTGAAGTTTTGCAAGGGCAGTCCACCACATGAGGTTTTCATCAATACCTCTCAAGAGAAACTTGCATAAGAACTTGTTGAATCAACTAGGTTAGTATTAGACATAATGGTGTTACCACTTTTCAATGGATATTTCAATTAGCAATTAGTTTTTCAAAATGACGAGGTAATAAGATAGGTGCACCCATTATCATGTAGATCTAAATGTGAAAATGTCTTCTTAAAGGATAGTAAGGATGATTCATTTAGGGGTGAGTGTAACAATGTAGGAGGAAGATGTATATGAGAGTAAAGAACAATTTAACATAAAAATTAAATGATCCTTGATAGAAAGAACATAAAAAGATTATCTCATACCTCTAATTACCTAAAGTGAAAACAATGTTAAGCACATGACAAAGATCATATCACTTTGGCATCAATACCAGATTGGTAACTGGTATTAGAACATGTTTTTGCAGTACCGTAATAGATAGTACTAGAATAGGACAATACCATAACAGAACAGTACCGGAATAGAGCAGTACCAGAACATAATAGTACCAGAACAAAGAAACAAAAATAAGTAACAGGGGGTAGAAATAGAGTGACATGATGAATGATTTCTATACAAGGAGATGTATACGAGGGCTTGCATAAGTTTATGGTAGGGAGTGTGCAATAATTGAGGACACGAAGATGTATGATAGTAACTACATGTTTAATACATAATCAATCTAATCCCTTAATAAAATGAAAAAATGTTGAGTTTATACGTCCTAGTACTTGAAACACTTAAATTGAGCAGCAAAAATTGAATATAGAATAAGAGCTACCAACACCTTATTACCAGTACCGGATCACTTGAGTATCGGATGGACACAAGGTTATGCTTAGTACCAGAATAGCATAAACCTTCTCCTTTGGTACCGGATGGATGCAGGGGTGAACATCAATACCGGATGTCTTGTACCGGATGAACACAGAGTTGTGGTCCAATACTGGATGAGCACAAACTTTCTCCCATAGTACTGGATGAACACAAAAAGAATATTTGCAGTACCATAATAGCATAGAGATGTTATCTAGTCTCGGATCACCACAAAATTTCATTCTGGTACTCAATGAGAATTGGATAAGGTACCTAGTGGCGTATTCTACAAACTGGAATTTGTAGGCTTTTCCTTGTGGCCGACATACTCTGAGTATCAAGTTGTAGAAGTTTCTAGCAATCACTGCTGCTGCAAGAAGAAACATATGAATTTATTCTGATGAAGTATCATGCTAGAAAAACACTGCTTCTGTTGCTACTTCCATTTTATTAGAAAATAAACCTAACTACTACTGTCTCAGCAACCACTTCCCCATGTTTGAGGTTTTTCATAGCCTCATGAAAACAATGTGAGATGCTAAAAAAATGGCTGCTCATAGGGTTGAGAACATCTGCTAAAAACAAACCAATAGAACTAATTAAAACTAGATTTTTATTCATGCTTACAAACATAAAATTTAGGGAAAATGTCAAAAGTTGAATTATTAACTATGAATAAAATAGTTTGGAATTAACTTTCAGTTTCAATTGCTATTAAAAACATCAATTAATTAATCATCCTTGTGAAATAGTGGTCTTAAAATAGATAGGTAATGATAAAGCACAAATGCATCATTTTTAACAACTTAAGGAAAAAGAAGAATTTTGAAGAAATAGGTCATGAAGCACTCCCTTAAGTGTTATCTTCCATTGAGAAGGATGCCTTCTCCTCTTTTGAAACCCTTCTAGTATTATGTGTGCATTCAGAGGATGAAGATATTACCTTCTCATAAAATTCCAAACAAAATTATCATAACTTTTAGAAAGAAATCTACTATAAGAACGAACGATCTTAAACCGACTGCTTTATTATCTTTTGACATTCCCATCAAAGAAAAATATGAAAGATATGTTGTATTACGCTGATGTGAAAAATTTATTTATTTATCTATCCTACTCTAATTGAACAAAAGAAAATGTCTTTCGGGTATATAAATACTTTTAGTGAAGCCATGTGCGTAACAGAGTTAGAAATATATCCATACTCAGGTTTAAAAGATAAATTTTAATGCATACCGTAGTATGAAGGACCAACTGCTTTGATGATGAGATCAAGCAATAATGAAAAATAAAAGGGTGGTGTGACCTAATAACTAATTGAAACCATATTTCAATAGGATCACTATATTATTGTTTCTCTTCTTTGTTTAGGTCACACTAAATGTCTTCCCCTACCATGCTATGTAGATTATCCTCTTCAAGATGATTGATCTTTGGAGTACATACAGGATTTGCTGAGAGGCATGCTAAGGAATCCTCAATCTTAGGTTCCACTGGTTTCTCTCCATTGAATTCTATTCATGATTCTCTATTCTCCTCAACAAATTGACAAGAGGAATCTGACGGGACTTATAAATCTTCCTGCGGAGTGACAACTAGATTCTTGACTGTTGTGAAGATATGCTCTTCCTGAGAGGCGGATTTCCTAGCTGTTGCTAGAATGCGAGAAAGTTCTTCGAGGAACATTCTTCAAGCTCTTGATCATCCTTGAATTACTCTAGCTGGTTGATGATCCCTGTCTTGCAACACAACTTAGTACTCGGGGGTTATTACAACACCCCAAAAATGATTTATTATCAAAGATTTGAGTATTAAAACTATTTTCAAAAATAAAACACACTAAACTTGAGCTCCTTATGTTACTAGGACCCTGTTGTCACTAGGTTATTAGTTCACACAAGTAATCCCATCATGAAAACACAATTTTTCATAAAAGAAGAAAAAAGACACTTGCATTAAAAGAAGAGAGGACAGCCTAACTTTGGAGAAACCCCACCAAAGTGGATGCATGGGCTCTTCGCGCACGTCTTAATGTCTTCTATCCACCCTTATTTAATCCATAAAACCAATCCAAAACCATTAAATCAATCTGATTCAAATACTACCTATTACCATTTACAACTCCCTGACAACAACACCAAAATGTTGGTGCAATTATATGCATAATATATTACCAAACATAAATTATCGACCAGGATTTGTAATCAGTAGAGTTGATGCACTATATGTGCTAATAACAGATAGGCTCCTATGTCTGATGAGTATAGCATAAAGAAGAAACATTCAATAACAAAATACTCTGTTTTCACACTTTTTCAAATAACATTCTCCACTCATTTCAAAATTCAAAAAGAAAAACTTGCAAACAAAATCTTAACAATCATGCATTCAAAAGATATTGCTCAGATAATGACTTGTCCATTTACAAGCTCATGGAATGGAAAGATGGACTTTGACTTAGTTATCTGTAGATACTACTCTTAATAATGACTAACAAGCTAATCTGGGCACACTTCAACAATAACACTCTTCACACAATTCAAAATCTAGAAAGCAAAACTGATCAACAAATGTATAATTCAGAATTCTTGTTCAGGGGATGGTTTTGCTCATTATGGGCTCATGAAAGATAGATATGGGCTATGATTCTATCTCTTGGAACAACCACACAATCAATCATTAACATTCTGGAAACTTAACTGAACTAAAAGAACTACCAGGTAGAGTATAAACACTCCATTGTAAGTGCATGTGAGGTGAGAGATGGAGGTCTTGATTGTGCCTATATTTGCAAGATGAAACCTAATCAATTATGGAAGGAAACTCTAAGTGTGATGGAATACTCCATTAAAGGCTCGTGTATGGTGAAATATGGATATCCAACTTGTCCCTAGGTTTGCAAAATAAAAAAAAAAAACTAAATCATTTAATCTAACAAATGCATGCACTTAAATCGAATTATTGTTCTCACATACTCACACAAAGATGTCAAATCATTACTCAGAAATCATTACACTCATAGATCTCACATTACACACACAACTCTCACTTACTCAAAATTAACACACATCCATGTGACTTGTTATTAAAGGTATCACTAAAACATGAAAGGGGTAGAATTAGATGTTGTAATCAAACATAAAATCACTCTGTTCACACACACAGAAAACAAGAATCATATTCACAATTAATTTCAAAGAGGCTTACATTGATTGGGTTGGTGGGCCCTTGCCGTATCAACAAGGCAACTCTCAAGAGAAACTTATAGTAGAGAAGGTGTAAACAAAAGAATATAATCTATAACATAAGTGATATCATTTCTTCATAAAAATGGAGATACAATTCACAGTTGTTCCAAAGCAAAACTTACAACATAATTGTGCTTTACTTCATTTCTCTCCCTCAAGAACCAATGTTACAACATAATAATTCATTCCTTCTCAATACTCCTTCCTTCATATTTATACAAGGAAATTCAATGGGGATAGATCAGAACAAATCCCCCAACTCAAAATTCATTCAAACTGTTTACGCACAAAATCTGGGTTTTTCGCCAAATATTACAAATTTGGGTTAAAGATCCTTCGATATCTTTCTATCCATTGTAAATTTAGAGAAACAATTTATGGGTTTTGTAGCTAGATAGAATTTCTAAAAACAAATTTGATGTTTTTGTAAGATATGCTTCCATCTGCATGCAAATCAAGGCGCAATATGGCAGTTTAGAAATATTTGACGATTTTAGGCTAAATCATTCCCCCTGAGATGGAGGTCCACACGTGTGATATTTGGGGATTCTATCCAATGGGTCCGCATTAAAACGCTGCTCTGGAAAAAACTAATGTCCCCAAATTTTGAGATTCATCGTTATCTTCCTAGAAATCGAGGTGCAAATCTAGTATTGGAATGTTGGTACCAGAATCCTGTATGTAGGGATTTAGTACTAGAATACACAGAGTCGCAACCTTGAGTATCAGATTAGGCTCACAGGTAGTACTGGAATAGCACAGAGTGTGATGGTACCATAATGGATGTTGAGTTGTGCTCGTACCAGATGCCATGTTGTGCAGGTGCCAGAATAATGCTGAGCGAACAATACCAGAATAGGTGGAGCTTTGGGTACCAGAATAGACTTGGTACTAGATCACACTATAGCTTGTAGTACTAGAATAGTGAGGTACCATATCAAGCTGCTTAAGAGTCAAAGTGATTAGGATCATACATAATCAAACATTTAATCGAATTAACTCAAGAAAACTAAACAAATCATGCCTTAATCATAAGTTACCTCTCTATGCATATGGACAAGGTAATCAAGTGTATTTGTGGAGGAAACAGCCAATTATAAACACATAGCATAGGTAAAATAGGCTCAGATAGAGGGTAATATAGGGTAATAAATGTGTCAAAATGGAGACTCAACAATGTCCATGTGGCTCAATGGAAAGATGAGCATTTTAGAATATGTTGAGATACATATCCCATTGGTATTGTGTTATCAACGATTGATTTTGGAGAGAACTAAACCCTTCAACTGCAAAATGATATTCAAATCCAATATTGTCACTTAGAGTAGGCTAGCATAATGGTCCATATCACATATAGGCATGGGCCGGATAGTAACGAAGAAAACATAGTTATATTGAAGGAGTGTCACTTCTACATAAGTGATGATTGGTGCCATGACTTAGCCTATGTACAAAATTTATTTCAGTTGTTTTACAATCACCTTAAGGATAAGAACATATAGATGGATCAACATTGGATTTGGTCAGATGGTTGCGTAGGACAATTAAAAAATGCTTGTGTATTTCAATGGTTGTGTATGTTTCACAAAAAACTCAAGGTACCACACATTTGGAACTATTTTGAGTATGGGCATGAGAAAGGGGAGCATGATGGAGTAGGTGCATGCATAAAAAGAGAATTATGTAGAAAATAAATAAATTTCACAACTACTTCCCTCATTCGAGATGCAAGATCCATTGTTGAATCATGGTCTTTTTTGGGCTCCAATCTACTGGTGTAAATCAGAGTACATTAATTATCAACCCAGAGTTTGTAAGACTTTGATGCACACTCAAAATATATGAGCTTAGAAATGGACTTAGTTTCTTCTAATGAAATGAACTAGAGAGCTGAATATGAAAGAGATACTAAGCTTCTATTCAGAAGTCTTGTTCATAGTTTCTCATAACATTAGTCAACAATGTTTATCTAAGAGTATAATCATTCAAAAGACATTCAAAGCTAGATCAGAGACTTATCAATGCTAAGAAGACAAAAATCTTATTCAAGAGATGAATTCATTGTTTTCTTTCATTCATTAGTAATCCTCACTAGTCTTTGTTAAATCAAGATAACTGAAAGTATAAATAATTTCAAAAAGCATTTGTAAACATCTTAATGCTTGAAAGAGAACTTCACATTGAATTCTTATTCAAGAAACTATTCACAACATGAGAAATGCTTAGAACATCAAGTATCTAACTACAAAAAATTCATAAGTAAAGCTTATCTAAAACAAGATCTTGATCTAAAACTTATGATAGAAGATTGCTTTGAAAAGAACAAAAAGAAAGAGTGTACTAGTTTGGCAAAGGGGGCCCACCAATGCTTCACTGGTACACTTGAGATGCTTCAGCTAAGAATGAATTTGTAGCAGCATTCAAATCACCATCACATCCATATCAGCAATCATAAACAGCAAATTGATCTTCAATATTGAATTTGTAGAGTTTTCTCCATTCCCCAAGGTTATATGACTAGTTTGAGAGTTGAGGTATTTATACAAAATGTTCAAAACTGAAAGTGATAAAAATACTCCAAAATATGGTTATCAGATCCACATATTTAGTTAGGAATTCGAATTCCCTTCTTAGATCCACAAAATAGGGCACAAATCCAAAGAAAACATGAAACTATCCTTGATTTCCTAGAAAATCAGGGGATTTTCTGCACAAGTGTCCTGGTTTGACCAGCGTTGACCAGGCACTTGGAAGGCTCAAAATTCAAATATGAAAGGTAATATTCCATCCTTGGACATTTGTGAAAAAAACCCATATTTTAGATTTCCTTGGTTTGACCTGCACATATGCAAAGCTAGGAGCATTTACAGGGATTGGTGAAATCCCATAATTTCTGTTATTTTTCAAATTTAATACTAAAAATTTCAAAAGCTCAATTCAAATGCTATATAATGATAAATGTACCTTTCATGACTTATTTTATGAGAAATATAATGTAAGGTAAGGTAAAATGAAAGGTTTTAAGGATAAAATCATGGTTTATGATGGAAAAAGGTGGTATGAAAATGGACTCAACATCTCCCCCAGGAAGAAGGTTTTGCATGTCCTCATGAAAAAGAGATGCTCACCATTCATTTTCATCTGTTTTTACTGCTGCCTGCCTACCTATGCTGCCTGAAGAACCCTCATCCTTTGGTATTTTGCTGAGATGGCATCCTTTTCTTGAAGCCACCTATATGTCTGCTTAGAAATTAGAAGAATTTGAGTCTTCAACTTCTTGCTTTTCATCTTAAGCTTCTCATTGTCTTCACTTAACATGTTGTTATGACTCTTCAATGTTTCATTTTCAGTCTTCAAAAACCTTTCTAGGACCTCCATTTCCTGAATATATTCATATTGGTACTGTTGGGCTGTTAAGCCCTAATATTGGCTCATTACCCCTTAATTGGGGCATATTATATTATTAATGTTATTTTATTTATGTCGGMTTTAGGGCATTAGTTGTAATTATACCTCCTAGTCTCCTATATATACCAAGGAGACATTTTCATTTTGAATCATCTTGTACTTGAACATTTAAGTGGGGTAAAAGGAGGTTGCCCCCTCGAAGAGGCTTATTATATGAAATTATCTCTTTTTCAAGGCTTTGAGTACTTTTCTTGAGGTTTTTCTATGCTATATTGATGTTTGGTTCTCAACATATTGTATCAGAGCTCAAGGTCTTGGGGTTTCGCTGCTACATCTGAGACACCGTGGAATTTTTTCTATAACTTTTTTTCTACAATGTTTCAAAAGGAACGGCTTGGAGGATATTTAGTAGATGGATCAAGGTACGTTGGGTTCAAAATTTAGCTCCTGAGGACTTATAATTTCAGAGATATAGCCTTTACAAGATAGGGTTCTGGAATCATCCTGAAATGAGTCATTGCGGAATTTTCGCTATAAATTTTTTTTTGTAATGTTTCAAGCTCTAAAATCTAGAGGCCATTTACAGAAATTAGTAAATTATATTTGGTAAATAGTTTAGCTTCTGGGTCATCTTAAATTTGTAGATACACCTTGTGTAAGATAGGGTATCTGACTAATCCTATTGACTAGTCTCAAGAAGGTGTTCCAGGAAAAACAATCATAACTTCTTGCTAGAGTATCCAAATTGAGTGGGACTAGTTTCATTGGATCTTGGACAGTCTGCAGTATTTTGGGTGCAAGTTTCAGAATTTGATATCAATTATTTTGTGCGGGGCATGCTATACAAGTGAGATCTCCTGAAAAGGCCAAAAATAGGCAAGTTGTGGGGAAGTTATCGTAAATTCCACTTGGCACATCCAATTTTGATCAGACCTGTGGCATTGGAGAGAAGAAATATCAAAGAACTACTAAAAAGAAAGTTGCATACCCAGAAGGGCCGAAACTTGGGAGATAGAACAAAATAAATATTGTCTAGCAGAACCGCCTCAAAATCAAGATTCAAAAGTGATACTTGGCCAACATGCCACCAAAAAAGGGACCTTCTACACCAAATAAGCCTCCAGAAAATCCTAATTGGATTCTTGATGAAGGTGAAGAAATGCGTAGGGACATAAATGAACTACAAAAGAAGATGGATTCAATGGAAGCTAAGTTGGATACTAAGATGGATTCAATGGAAGCTAAGTTGATGGATTCAATAGAAGCTAAGTTGGATACTAAGATGGATGGCTTAAAAGGGGAGATCATGGAAGTA
>JASDQU010014235.1:131286-176465 GCA_032191745.1 Picea mariana | reverse complement strand
TGTTTTTAAGACTACAACCATACAAACAGATGTCCCTCAAGCAAGCCAAGAAGGATAATAAATTATCACCAAAGTACTATGGACCTTATAAGGTGTTGCAAAAGATTGGTACTATGGCATACAAATTGGAGCTGCTTGCATCTTCACGAGTACACCCAGTTTTCCATGTTTCATGGTTAAAGAAGGTTATAGGTGACAAGATCCTAGTTCAAACTACATTTCCAGAACTTGACGAGGAAGGAAAAATCATATTGGAGCCTGAAGCCATCACTGACACAAGAATTCACTAGATGAGGAATAGATCCATTTCAGAGTATCTCATTAAATGGAGGAAACTACTGGCTGAAGATTCCACTTGGGAAGATGAGTCTTTTATACAGAAGCATCCAAAGTTACTCAAGCGTTGCGGACAACACTTGTCTCAATGGGAGGGTCATGTTAAGCCCTAATATTGGCTCATTACCCCTTAATTGGGGCATATTATATTAGTAATGTTATTTTATTTATGTCGGCTTTAGGCCATTAGTTGTAATTATACCTCCAAGTCTCCTATATATACCAAGGAGACATTTTCATTTTGAATCATCTTGTACTTGAACATTTAAGTGGGGTAAAAGGAGGTTTCCCCCTCGAAGAGGCTTATTATTTGAAATTATCTCTTTTTCAAGGCGTTGAGTACTTTTCCTGAGGTTTTTCTATGCTATATTGATGTTTGGTTCTTAACATGGGCCTTATCTATCTCATCTGCCATTGTTTTTGGTTGAACTTGCTGCCTTTTTCTAGACCTTCTTTCTCTTGAATCTTTTCTTCCTGTTTTGTCATGCTCCAGCTTTTTCTTCTCCCTAAAGACTGTTTTTGGCATGTCGTCTTGGGTCTTGTCACTCCTTCATTTTCATCATCTGAAATGTCAAAGACTATTTCCACCTCTATTGGGCAACCCAACGATTTCTGCAATAGTATATTTAGTCAAATCAAACTATATTTCTCCTACAGTGGCCTTGCTTCCATCAACGATCAGGGAAAATTGTAAAGCAATCTCTTCATTGTGTCTATCAAAATTATCAAAAAAAAAACATTGTCCATTGTTTCTCTTCAAGAATTTTGACACAATCTTTGTGGAATATGGAGGAATCAAAGGTTCTAGGTTCAATTCTGGAAACCATTTTAACTTTTCAATGAAGAAGACTTCAAATTCTCAAGATATACCCTGTTTTTTTTATTTTTTTTACAAGCAAGGGTTATATCTAAGTTAATCTTTGTTTGAGTTCTGCCTTAAAAATGTAAGGAAAACTTGTTTATCCTTTCAAAATTTCAACAATGACTTCACTGTCATTCCATAAAATGTTCTCTGAAACTCAAAAATTGTCCTCTATATACCAAAAGTTTGATGACTAGACTGGGAAATCTCATAAAAATGCCCTCTGTGTAACAAAATTTTGAAGACTAAACTTTAAAATTTCATCAAAAATGCTCTCTGTGTACCAAAAACTGTTCTTTGAAATTTCTTCATCAGGAGTTGAGGAAACAAATTTTTTCTGAATTCTTTGAAAAATGCTCTGTTTTCAGATCACAATTTGAAAGATATTCCCTTGAAATCGGTCTAAATTCATACCTGGTTTACAAATTTTCTTGTTTTTCCCTCTTTATCAAGTTTGAATCCCCTTCTTCGCATCAGAAAATGTGGTCTGCTAACAAATGTGCCCTTCTGGTGTAAAAATATGGTTTTTTTGATGTGAAAAATTGACAAGGAAATGGTCTAGGATTCTTATGGAACAAGCTGTTGCAAGAAATTTTCAATTACTTACCAGAATCACGTGATTTTCTCAAAAATGCTGTGTATGCTTCTTCCACGTTTTCTACCTGTTCCCCATAGCTTTCACATCATTCATGTTTCGAATATTCACAATAGATTGCGTCAATATTCGTTCCATATCACTAAATTCTTCCACGAGCTGTCTCATAACCAAATTCTCCAGGTGGAAGTTTGAATTTAAATGGAGGTTTCCGAAAATTTAGGGATTTTTTTTTAGTTTCGAATGATGATCTCGAATTCTCTCAACAAATTCCAGAAATTTCAGAGTTTAACTCCACTTTTGTGTCTTCAATTCGATGCCCAAAGCCCACATTTCAACACAGTAGAGAAAAAAATGCTCAGGTGACGCGAATTTACGAGCTAATGGAAGAAACGATACAACTTAGTGATGAATTTTCATATCAGAGAAGGGGCTTTCAGAATATGATGGTAGCTTTGGTGCTTGGAGTTGAAATTATTAGTAGAGGCATTGTCAATTAAGTGGAATAGGTACAAAGCAATTTAATTTTCCTTCAAACACAACCCGACACGTTCTTCATTGAAGACCTGGTCGAATTCTTTGAAATTTGATGTTGAAATCACCATAATGTTGTATGATTTCCCTATTTCCGTCATTATCTTACCTGTACGTACTGAATTCACCAGCAATTGAAACCCATTTTGAACTCTTCTATTGATTTTGCCTCCAATTCATCATTTATACAATGCCCATTTGTGTATATATGATGTTGTAGCTGTATATATGGTTTTGCAACTGTATATATGGTTTTGCTCTGGGTATATACGATTTTGCTCTATTTAAATTGTTTTGGCTTTGCACCCTTGTTCTTATACCTTCTCCTTGGCCCTTTTCCTTCGAATAATTGCACATTTCTTTATCTTAATAGATCATCTATGAAATTTTTAGTTTTTGAAGACCCAAAAAAACTCTTTTGGCTTTCTAAATCTTGTTTTGATGAAATTTTTGGTTTTGAATAACCATAAAAATTTCATTGTTTTGAAGGAAAAATTAATATTGCTTTAAGTTCACTTTTGAATTCTTTGGGGATATAATGTTGAGTTTATATATGATGTATAGGAGGTAGAGATAAAGGGAATGTAAATTTCATGAATGTTAATGAAATGTAGGTATAAGAATAGGTATAGGTAAATGAAATGAGATGTAATGAAGTGTAGGGAATGAATAGAGGTACTTTATCATTACTCTGCTTGAATAATTTTCAAAATTTGAAGCATTAAAAAGGAAAAATACTAACTTGTTTACTGCTCCTTTGTAGACTTGTTAGGTTCTAGTGATCCTCTTTGAATGGAGATCTTCTTTTCTTCCTTCAAGTATTCTTCAAGCTCTTGTCAGGTCCCTTTTCTGAATGATGTTTCATGCCCCATGTACTGAAGATGAACTACTTTGTTGGAGATGATGTCTTGAATATGTTAACAGATCCCTTTTGAATGATGATTTTGAACAGGTCTTTTGATCATGCTTACAAGTCCCTTACTGAATGATGATTGAAATAGGTCCCTTCTGAATGATGGTTTAAAATAGGAAACATGTCCCTTCTGAATGATGATTGAACAGGTAACAGTACCTTTCTAAATAATGATCAAAACAAGTCCCTTTTGGATGATGATCAAAACAGGTCCCTTTTGAATGATGCCTGAACAGGTAATAGGTCCCTTCTGAATAATGATCAAAACAGGTCCCTTCTGAATGATGATAAAAACAAGTCCCTTCTGAATGATGAAGTCTCCTCTTATAGCTTTGAATGTTGAAGTTGAAGTTGAGTATTGAAATAGCTTCCATGTTGAGTGTTTTCATGCTTGAATGTCTTTATGCTGATATAAGAAGGATAACAATGCTTGAAATGAAAAGGATATCAATGCTTGAGATGAAAACGATAACAAGACATTTGTTTCCCCGTTGCTTATTCTAAGACTTGTCCTCAAGTCTTTAGATTTCTTTTGCAAGAAAGAAAATATTTGCTACTAAAAATCAGAACGAAATGAAATGACGTAGAACTCTTTTTATTTTTCAGAATTCATACTAGCCAAGTAACTTGGTTTTCCAGAATGAATTCGGGTTTGTACTATGCCAAGAACCTGGATTTTCATAGCCAAACCCCTTTATTATTTTTGACCTTTTTTTTTATTTATTTTTATTTTTTTGGGATGGAAGTGAGATATAATGGAGTATGGGAGTATGGAAAGCTTATGAAAGTAACATAGGTTGAAGTCATGATCGAGAAGTAGATGGATAGATAGATAATAGGTCTAGACTTCAACATGGATGTTCATAGATGTTACTATATGGATGATGAATGAAACCATGAACAATATGAAATATGAAAGGTTTATTTGGCAGTGTATGTGACTTGGAAGTGAACTTGTTTTCTTCCTCTTTTGATTGGCTTCATGTCTTTTTCCTTTATCTCGATCCATGTTATATGATTGTTGGTGTTGTTAGTCAACCACTGAAAGCAATCTTCAAGAGATTTGAGTTTCTTTGGATAAACTCACATCAAGTGATTTTCCTATTTGTTTTAACTTGAATATTTTCACTTCATATTCGTAGATATGAATTTTTAAAGATTGACTTTGAAAAATCCTTCAACCATGAAGTTCACCCCTTAAGTCTTCCAGGGACCTGCAAAAACATAACACTTGCCTGTGATACAATATTAGATGAAGGAGGAAGAGAGGTGTACAGTCTCTGTTCTTCCAAGAAATATGTAAGCAATGCTTGAAAACAAGTCCAAAGATGATATACAAAGAAAATGCATTTGTTTACCCCTTTGAGAAATGGTGGCCAACCTACACCTACTAGCGGTATTTTGTTCACACAATCTTAGTTTTATGTTCAATTAAAATGATTCCAAAGCCAAGTTAAAGTGAATTCATATGGCTACTTCTAGTATAAAAAGGTTTTCAAAAGAATTTTAAATGATATGCTAAAAATGGTGAACATGACCATATTTGAAAGAGCTGCTTGTGAATTTTTGACTAGACCAACAGTCACTATTTTGAGTGTAAATTTTTTGTTAAAGATTGGATCGATGTGATCCCACTTGGAGATTAAATTAGATTCATTTTTTATATCCAGTAGAAACATATTTTTAAAATAATTAGGTTTGATAACATAAAATTGCCGATGAACAGACCTAGGGGGCAGAGTTTCAGTGTGCTGATTTTAAGACAAACAATCACTAAATGTGGCATAACGTTTTCATTTGACCTCCAAATCGGATGATTCAAATTGTGTATTTATCTAGACTTGAATATGTATCTCCCATATAAACAGGTTTTCAAAAGAAGAAGTTTTAAGATGTGAATTATGCCAATGAACATTCAAGTCCTAGAATTACCAACATGCAGATTTTTTGACAAACAATTAGTATTTTGAGCATAACGTTTGCATATGATGTCGGATTCAGGTGATTCAAATTTATTTTGAAACTATATTCCAAGGGATAGATTCCCTATAAATATCAGATTAAAATGTTTCCATTAGACCCCTCAAATCAAGGCTGTACTAACTCTGTCCTCAAAATTTTAATTGAGACCTAGTTTTTGATTTGATCATATCTTTTTGAGTTTTGATCCAAATTGAAAAATTAAAAATGGATTTAAAACTATATTTCAAGAGATATCTTGTTTTAAAAACATTCTTCCAAAATGATCCTATATGGTTACCCAAAATAGGATTGTTCTTACTACATTTTGCCATGAAATCCTTCCAAATGAGTATTGAACAATGATTTGAGGAATTATTCATAAAAGTTTGAACCAAAAGGTCTTATTGTGAACTCATTCCACCTATTTATTTATTTATTCTATTCTATCCTACTCTATTGTAGAAAAATAAGTCATTCTCTCAAGTATAAGAGAATTTCCAATGCATCCATTTGCGTAATAAGATCATAAGTAAACTCATATCCAAGTTTGAAAAATATACTTTAATGAAAGCTTGGACATGAAAAGTTAGTTGATCATAAAGATTTGATGCCAAGGAATGTTGACAAATGGAGTGTTTTTGTGGCCTAATGACTAGTTGAAACCAAATTTTGAAATGATCTTTGTTTGTCTGGCTCTCCTTAATTGTCATAACACAAAGCTCTTCTTGTGGTGCTTGTTCAAAATATTGAATGCACAAGGGAGCTTGTGATATACATGCTAGAAATTCTTCAATTTTTGGCTCTAATGTTTGACCTTCATTGCATGTGATCCATGACTCATTTACCTCTTCACAAAGATAACTAGATGAAACTTCTAGGTTCTCTTATTGTGGATCCTCTTCATGGATATTTTGTTCCTCTTCTAACTTTTGAAATGAAGATTCATCCCTAGTGACCATTCTAAATTGTGGACAAGGATTTAGGAAGATCCTTGTGGTGGCATACCCTCTTTCTCTAAATGACTTCTTTAACATCATGTTTTTTTTTAGATCTTATTTTGCAAATGGATTAGTAGTTTGTGGGTTTCATTTTTTTTTTTTTTTTAATGAGTGGTTGGGGGTGTTTCATTTTGAGGATCTACCTTCCTAATTTCTATGTCTAGGCATGAATAAGCATAGTGAAAAATGTTTTTGTTTTTGTGTTTTGTTGTTGTTTTATAAGCATCCTATCCAAATGAGCTGCTAAATCTATTTCTAAATGTGCATCCCCGACAACGACACCAAAATGTTGGGCTCCAATCTACTGGTGTAAATCAGAGTACATTAATTATCAACCCGGAGTTTGTAAGACTTTGATGCACACTCAAAATATATGAGCTTAGAAATGGACTTAGTTTCTTCTAATGAAATGAACTAGAGAGCTGAATATGAAAGAGATACTAAGCTTCTATTCAAAAGTCTTGTTCATAGTTTCTCATAACATTAGTCCACAATGTTTATCTAAAAGTATAAGCATTCAAAAGACATTCAAAGCTAGATCAGAGACTTATCAATGCTAAGAAGACAAAACTCTTATTGAAGAGATAAATTCATTGTTTTCTTTCATTCATTAGTAATCCTCACTAGTCTTTGTTAAATCAAGATAACTGAAAGTATAAATAACTTCAAAAAGCATTTGTAAACATCTTAATGCTTGAAAGAAAACTTCACATTGAATTCTTATTCAAGAAACTATTCACAACATGAGAAACTATTCAAGAATTCTAAAACAAGACCTTGATTTAAAACTTATGATAGAAGATTGCTTTGAAAAGAACAAAAAGAAAGAGTGTACTAGTTTGGCAAAGGGGGCCCTCCAATGCTTCATTGGTACACTTGAGATGCTTCAGCTAAGAATGAATTTGTAGCAGCATTCAAATCACCATCACATCCATATCAGCAATCATAAACAACAAATTGATCTCAAGACTGAATTTGTAGAGTTTTCTCCATTCCCCAAGGTTATATGACTAGTTTGAGAGTTGAGGTATTTATACAAAATGTTCAAAACTGAAAGTGCTAAAAATACTCCAAAATGTGGTTATCAGATCCACATATTTAGTTAGTAATTCGAATTCCCTTCTTATATCCACAAAATAGGGCACGAATCCCAAGAAAACATGAAACTATCCTTGATTTCCTAGAAAATCAGGGGATTTTCTGCACAAGTGTCCTGGTTTGACCAGCGTTGACCAGGCACTTGGAAGGATCAAAATTCGAATCTGAAAGGTAATCTTCCAACCTTGGACATTTATGAACAAAAACCATATTTTAGATTTCCTTGGTTTGACCTACACATATGCAAAGCTTGGAGCATTTATGGGGATTAGTGAAATCCCATAATTTCTGTTATTTTTCAAATTTAATACTAAAAATTCCAAAAGCTCAATTCAAATGCTAAATAATGATAAATGTACCTTTCATGACTTATTTTATGAGAAATATGATGTAAGGTAAGGTAAAATGAAAGGTTTTAAGGATAAAATCACGGTTTATGATGGAAAAAGGTGGTATGAAAATGGACTCAACAGTCTTCAGTAATGGGAGAGGGAAGAAAAACCCATGAAGACCAATCACACAAGAAAGGACATTTACATAAATATTTTTGAGAGGTGGTCGATGTAGATCAATCAAAGTGCTATGAATGAAAAACAATCTAGGGAACTCTTGGAATTTATTCAGTTAGAAAATTAGATAGTGCAATAGTTGAAATATGGATGAGAAAACTCTCTTGTTTCTGTGGTCCATGTAGTAGTAATGAATGGGATGATTGTGAATCGACATACTAGGTTGATAGATGGGATCTTGTATCAATCCCCATTGGTCAATGTGTAACTATGTAAGTATCCCAGTTGGAGGACCAATAAAGTATTTCAACAGATTATGATCATGTCTCAAATATTGTATTTCCAGGTTCGTTGAAACCTTATATTAAATTTTGAATAACTATCATCAATGTTTTATGCTTTGGTCATTTAGTGGACTCACATGTTGGAACTCCATTTTTTGCAGGGCACATATACATAGTGGTTTCCTTGAGATATAATGAATGGGGCATTGATTATTGGCTAACAAATTTCTTAGAGGGAAAACATCCCCTCATGCGCTCAGTAACAGACTTCGAAGGCATTGAATTTCTGATTGGGTTGATGGTTATTAAAGGAGAATATTTTACACAGGATAAAAGAAAAAAAAATAAAGGGGGTTATGTATTTTAGATTATAAACCAGGTCAAGTTGTATACCACTTTACGAACTTGGTTGATGGTACAAACCTCCATCTAAAAAAAATTCCAAGTAAAAACTCATCAAAGGTACACTACTTAGTTTCTTTCCTTTCCTTTATATGACTTGCCTTGGCATGTGATGCCTTTCCATGCAATGCCATGTATTGCCTTTCCTTGCCATGCCTTTCCTTTCCTTTCCTTTCCTTCCCATGCCTTCCCTTTTCTTGCCTTGACATGCTTTGCCTTTCCATGCCATGCCTTGACAAACCTTGACTTTCCATGCCATGCCTTGCCATGCCATGCCATGCCATGCCTTGTCTTTCCATGACATGCCATGCCTTGCCTTGCCTTGCAATGTCATTCCTTGCCTTTCCTTTCCAAGCCATTCCTTCCCTTGCCTTTCCATGCCATGCCATGCCTTGCCTTTCCATGACTTTCCTTTCCTTCACATGCCATGACATTCCATGCAATGCCTTTCCTTTCCATGTCATGCCTTGTATTTCCTTTCCATGCCATGCCATTCCATGCCATTCCATGCCGTTCCTTTCCTTTCCATGCCTTGTCATGCCATGCCATGTTTTTCCTTCCATTTCCATGCCTTACATTGGCTTGGCATGCCTTTCCTTTCCATGTCATGCCTTTCCTTGCCTTGACTTGCCAAGCCATGCCATGCCTTTACATACCATTCAATGCCATGCCTTGCCTTGCCTTTCCTTCACTTTCCATTCCATTCCATTCCATGCCTTTCCTTGCCATGTCATGCCATGCCTTTCCATGACATGGCATTCCTTGCCTTGCCTTGAGTTTCCATGCCATGCCATGCCATGCTATGTCTATCCTTTCCAAGCCATGCCACACCATTACATGTCTTTCCTTTCCATGCCGTACCTTACCTTTCCATGCCATACCTTACCTTTCCTTCACGTGCCATGACATGCCATTCCTTTCCTTGCCATGTCATGCCTTTCCTTGCCTTGCCATGCCTTGCCTTGCCATTCCATTCCATGCCTTTCCATGCCTTTCCTTGCCTTCACTTTCCATGCCATTCCATGCCATGCCATGCCATGGCTTGCCTTGCAATGCCATGGCTTGCCTTTCATTTCCATGCCATGCCTTGGAAAGCCTTGCCAAGCCATGCCTTTCCTTTCCTTTCCATGCCATACCATTCCTTACCTTGCCTTTCCATGCCTTTTCTTTCCTTCATGTTCCATGCCATTCCATGCCATGCCTTTCCTTGTCATGCTTAGCCTAACAAGGTGTCAAATTTATAAACATATGTAATCAACACTGAGAAAAAACCTAGTGTCAGAGATCCTCCAACAAATGTTTGTCTGATAAACATAATGACAGAGGATGTGCTCCACTAGCTGAAACTCAGTGCCCCAGATTCAATGCAACCAATGGTTTGTCCATCTGAGTACCGATTTTAGTTTTATCGTGAGTAGAAACTTGCCTCCTCAAGGCATTCCGAGACACGTCAACAATTTGGTCTAGGGGCATAAAATCCAATTCGAGTAGAATAGCAGAGTTTCATAATCTCCCATACATTTGTTTTTCCAAGACCCACTTGACTACACTACCTACAATTTCCTGACACATTGTTCTTGAAAATCAACCTCTAGTTCAAAAATTGCACTATGCCTCATTGAGAAAAACTCTAGTGTTGGAGATCCTCCAACAAACGGTTTTCCAGTCAACGAAATGACAACAAATGGTCCCCACTAGATGAAACCTAGTGCCCTGGATTAGATGCAACTGACGATTCATCCATCCAAGTCCCGGTTTGAGTTTTATCACAATTTGAAACTCAACTCCTCAAGCCATTTAGGGACATATCAGAAATTTTGTCCAAGGGAATAAAATCCAAACTGAGTAGCATAACGATGTTCCATAAGATCCCACACATCTATTTTTCCAAGGTCCATGTGATTAAACTACGCATAATTTCCCAGTGCAATGTTCTTGAAAATCAACCTCTCATTAAAAAATTGCACTATGCCTCATTGGGAAATACCCTAGTTCCATAGATCCTCCAACAAACATTTTTCTAGTTAACGAAATGATTATAGAAGGCCCCCACTAGTTGAAATACGGTGCCCCAGATCCAATGCAACCAATGGTTCTTCCATTCATGTCTCTGTTTGAGTTTTATTGTGAGTTTCAACTCACCTCCTCAAGCCATTTAGGGACATGTTGACAATTTGGCCTAAGGGCATAAAACTCAAACCGAGTAGCATAACGAAGTTCTGTAAGCTCCCACATGTCTCTTTCTCCAAGTCCCACATGACTACACTACCCACAATTTCACTATGCCTCATTGAGAAAAAACCTAGTACCGGAGATACTCCAACAAATGTTTTTCCTGTCAACGAAATGATAATAGATGGGCCCCACTAGCTGAAACCCAGTGCCCCAGATCCAATCTAACCAATGGTTCTTCCATCTGAGTCTGTGTTTGCATTTTATCGTGATTTTCAACTTGCCTCCTCAAGCCATTCAGGGAAATGTCGACAATTTGGTCCAGAGGGATAAAATCCAAATCGAGAATCATAACGAAGATCCATAAGCTCTCGCATGTCTATTTTTCCAAGACTCACATGACTACACTACCCATAATTTCCTGACATGGTGTTCTTGAAAATTTACCTCTTATTTAGAAATTTCACTATGCCTCATTGAGACAAACCCTATTTCCGAAGATCCTCCAACAAATGGTTTTCCAGTCAACAAAATAAAAACGGATGGGCCCCACTAGCTAAAACCCAATACCCCAGATCAAATACAATCATCGGTTTGTCCATCTGAGTCCTAGTTTGTTTTTTATCTCGAGTTCCAACTCACCTCCTGAAGCCATTCAGAGACATGGAAACGCATGACAAAGAAATGTCTTGGTATAGGTATAGGTATAGCTATGAAAATGAAAGGAAAGGAAAATTAAGGAAAGTCAAGGAAATCCAAGGCAAGACATGAAAAGACTAAGAAAATCTATACATGGCAAGGCAAGGTAAGGTCTAGGTCTAAGTAAATCATGTTAATTATGATAATACATGTTTCACAACTATGAAAATACCTTATATATAAGAATAATGAGAGCTTATGTTATGACATTGAAATTATCATGCAAGTATTTTTATCTAAGATAAATGGGATAACAAGTTGTAGAATTATCTGCTTAATGAATAACTCTATTTTTACAAACAATGGAAATGGCATGGAAATGGAAAGGCAAGGAAAGGCCATGTCATGGAAAGGAAATGAAAGATAAGGCATGACTTGGAAATCCAACGCATGGCATGGCATGGAAACGAAAGGCATGGAAAGGTATGTTATGGTTTTATAACACAAAATTCCACAACTATGAATTTGTTCCATGGACCAACCGTTTCCCAAAGCTTGATAGAAATTTACCCAAGATGCCTCTCCAAAATCATTTAAAAAATGTTCCTTATGAGCATATCCATAGGTTCCCTAGTGCAACATGTGGACATCCGTGACTCTCCAGCTTGCAACCCATGGATGCCCCAAAAAATAAAATAATTTTGTGTTTTCGGGCGGGTTTTTTCAGTTGGCACTGTTCCCCAACATCCCATGCCCATACACAACAAAATCCAACTCCCCCAACCTATTGGGGAGGAGATAAAATCACCATTGAGGGATAAAAATAGGTTAAGCCTCTTGACACAATATTATGCTGCCAGCATATAGCAAGCCTCCCTTTCCTATATTCCTTTGAGAAAAACCCCTTGTTATCTAGAAACTCCTTTTCCAACTTTTCTTTCCTATTTATTTGGATATTGGGTGTATCATTATCCATACTTGGGCCATTCAAGAAAGAACACAATGGTTGAGTTGATGCTTGAGGATTTCCTGGAGGAACCCAGACAACTGGCTTCAAGATGGTGCCAAAGGAGAGACAAGGTTGTAAGTTACCTTTCTGATTTGGTGTTAATAGAAGAGTTTGTTTTCCCTCCTATCATGTGTTCATTGTATGTATTTTCTTACTAAATGTAGTTTGAATATGATATATGACATATATACCCTTTGATCATGTAACTAACTTCATAGAAACTCAGGTGTTGTGTCCATTTTGTAGGTTACTTCCAACAAACAAGATAGAGTTCATCAAGAGTAAGGAGTGGGATCGACATCAAACAAGAGACCTAAGGTGCACCCTTTCTCCCTCATCCTTCCCTAATTTCTCCTTGTAAAGTAGTTATTATTTGAGTTTTTGTGTTCTTGTCTTGGAGGGAAGACTTATGTCTTCTCCATGCAATCTTGATCTACTGTGATTTTGACCCATAATCATGGGGAAAATATCCTATCAACATAATTGGTGAGCATACTAGGGATTCTCCTAGTTTGGGTCAGTTGTAGGGTGGCTTCTGTGTCCTTTTTTATTTCTGTGAGTTTTCTTGTTTTCAAAGCTTTGTTGCAAAGCTTTTATTTTCTGAAAACTTTTCCATAAGCTTCTGGGAGTCTCCTTGTTGAAATTATTTTTTATTTTTCCAATTTTATAGACTTATCTGTTCTTTTCTGTGTTATTAGTCACAGATATCCGTGATTTTACTGTGTATGACCTGTGAACATCCGCGAGTCTTAGTTCACATAGTCGTGGATTTGTGTGCAATTTGTGAAAAATTTTATTTCTTTAGTTTTTAGGAGATTTATGGGTTTCTCTAGGTTATCCGAGGCTTCTTGAGTTTGTGATTACTTTGTATTATTGTGTCTAAGCTTGTGAAAACCTTCAGATCAGAAAATACCTTGATCCTAGTTTCCCAGTGTTCTTAGCTTACTTTTAGCTTGGATTTTAAAGGAAAAATGATGTGCATTTTGAAAAACAATTCCCCCTCATGGTCTGGGGGGTGGGGGGGCATGAATCCTATATTCTGCAGTCTCTTTTAGAATCTTTTGTTAGTTTTTCTTTGATAGAAATAAAATAAAAAAAAAACCTAGTTTTTCTAATAGTTAGGTCTCTTTCTTTCTTTGCATTGTATTTCATTGTTATTTGAAAAATAAAAATATATTAGCATAGGTTTTTGTTTTATTCTCATCTGGAAATCATTTCAAAAGAAAAGTAAGAAAGAATATCCTTTTGTTTTTCTTTTTTTCATTTTGCATTAGAAAGGAAACATTTGTAGTGTAAGGTTTGATGTTTTGTTCATGCATTTTATTTTTGAAACTCTTTTTCATTTGAAGAATTAGTGTAGAGTTTTATTTGTTAGTGTTCTTTTAAGTTTAATTTTTGCAAGACTCTCAAACAACATCAGTTTCACCTCCATACCCTTTGAGTAAAAACAACCACTAAACCGAACGCTAAACTTAGAATGTACTAGAATTTTTTTATAGGGTTCACAAAGGAGTTTAGGGTTAGGTCCTTTGATTAGGATTGGAGATATAACTCTTCAAGGCCGCAAAACAAACATAGTAGTCTCAACTAGGGAGAGTCTCAAATTCAATTTTTGTATAAGTATAGCTAGGAGGATCCTCTAACACAATATCTAAACATGAGGTCGCATGAAAGAGAGCCGAGGATATTACCCCTTCGAATATTCACTAAGCGTAGTGGAGAGATACTATATTCAAGGTTTTTTTAGTGCCTTTACCTTTGTGAGAGGAAGAACTTTTGAAGCTTCAAGTTTTTTTACCCTGTCCATACATTTGATCTTGACTGTTGACTGTACCCCCTGAACATTAATTGTGAGTTGGTAACCTTAGTGTCTTTTCCTAGGGATATCAAAGGTGACTGCAGGGGCTTGCCATGGTACCTGGGGTATATTTCGTATCACACTTTTTAGTACTATTGGAGGGTGCCCCGCTAGGCATGGGTACTTTCACCGAATAAGGATGGTTAGTGGAGATCTAAATAAATACTTCTAACTCCTTCGTTATTTCGTACATGAGACTTAATCAAATCATGCATTCTTTTGGAATGTCCCTTTCCACTTTTTCATTGATTTGGACTCAGGACCTCATCCACCTAGGATGAATATTTGGAAAAGTTGTTTACTTGCAATGTTTCTCTTAGCAATTTTTATTGAAGTGCTACTTTGTGTAGCTGGCCTTAGTTTGTTTCGTCACCACTTTTAGATCATTGATTCATGGTGGTTGACCAACCACTCCGCTAGTCGGGAAGGACCCTTGGTCTTTCTTTTGAAAGTGTTGAGACACTCCTACAAGGCGTAGGTTTTTATACCATTGGTTCACCAAAGTCATTGCATGATAATTTTATGGACATGAATAATCTCGCGAGGTAGGAACCTACTATTCTAAAAATGAAGAAGACTTGTATTCTTGAAAATATTTGGAAGTAAAGTTTATGTGTTAAAATGCAAATGGATCAACTTTGCAACACAACTTTAATAGATTTTACTCATTCTAGATGCATATAAACAACAACATAATTAATGAACAAAAAACACATAACACAACAAATGATAAAGGAGTTCACCCCTCTTGGGCTACATCTCCTGGTCCAGCTTCCAATGGATCATTTGTATTATTTGCTCAAAGTGCTAAAAAAATGTGCTTTGCAATGCTCAAAATGCCAAAAAGACTGCTCCAATGGCTTCAAAACGTCCAAAAACCCCTAGCTGGGCTTTTTCGGCACCTCGTTTGGCCAAAAAATGAAGTAGATAGGCTTCCTGGAAGTCTCCCCTTCAAGCTTGTTGTCTCTCCATCTACAAATTGGACCCTTGTTGGCTCAACCTAGCCCACACGCAATTTAAAGCATAAAAAATTGACACCGGACAAAATCGCACAAGCAGTGCAAACTGTAGGATGGTTATGGGTGCACCTAGCCCCTAACCGCCAAGGGCGAAGTCATGTGGCCATGTGACCACGTGCAACTTCAAATGGGGCTCCGTCCCATAGGCGAATATAAAAGTAACAAGTGGCGGGTCATTTGTTTGTAACAACCGTTTAAACCACAATCAAAACCAAAACGGATGCATGCCAACCGGTGCATTGGGGTCATATGATATGGCGGATACGACCGCGGGCTGGGGCTAAGCCCCAGCCCGGACCCCTGCACTGACCACACATAAACTTTAATTCAAATTTATTTAAACCCACATATATAAAAAGGAATATAGTGGGGCATGTTGGCAGTGCATACTATGCCAAGGCTTTACATGAGGGTGGAGGTCACAGGGTTGAACCTGATGGACTCCAATAAATTTTAAACGAGCAACCAATAATATGGTGCCACGTGGCAGCCCATGACTGGGCCACATGGCACCGTAAAACCAACCACAATCTACCATGTGTCGAAATACCATTCATCCAAATCTGCCAACTGTGCCACTCAGCTTTGCCACGTGTCATACAGACTGCCACGTCAGCAGCCGTACGAACTATACAGTCAACATCCCATTTTTTTGACCTATTTGTCATTTTGAACAGAACGCGATATCTCTCGCTCTCGACGTCCGTTTGAACCCAAACAGGTTGTGTTGGGTTTTCAACGACGAGGCCTACGCTCTCATTTGATTTGAAGCGATTCCGAGCACTTTGAATTTTTGAGCAAAATTTGATCCCCTGATCACACCTCCCCATTGGGAAGCTTTTGGACCTCCAAAAGACTATTTTCAGTCTATCTGAAGATGAGGGTATAGTTCCCTCACCCTTCCAACCTAAATCCACTTGGATTTTCTTGGATTTGTACTTTTAAGACCAACTCGAAGATACTCCACATTTCCTCGTTTTGAAGTTCGCATTCTCCTGTCAAGGATGGTGTCTTCATGTAGTTCTGTAAGATATTCTGGGGAAAAATCATCTATAGAAGGAATCTAAACATGCTCTTCTTGATCATAAATTAAAGGAGGCTCATACAATTTCAAATTCTCAACAGTAACAACTGCATACATTTGCATATAAGGAGGCAAACCTAAGTGAAAGGCATTGTTACCAATCTTGTCGATAATCTTGAAAGGACCATATCAAATTGGTTTCAATTTTTTACCTTCTCCTTTAAGACTCTCCTTACTGATGTATAGCCAAACTTCATCTCCAACTTGGAAACTGTGATCAACACGATGCTTTTCATGTCTTGTCTTGTACTTGGCTTGACTCTTTTCCAACTGCTCTTGCACCATTTGATGTATCGACTGAATTTGTTCAATGAACTTTTCTGCCGTATCAATGTCATATTGACCATCAATAGCAATATCCTTCCCAAAGATAAAATCTAAAGGAGATTTGGGCAAATAGCCAAAACATGCTTCAAATGGTGACGTTTGAGTTGAAGAGTGCTTAGCTCGATTGTAAGCATGTTGAATGTATTGTAAATGCTCATCCCAAAGTTTAGGATGCTTGCTGCAATAAGCATGAAGAAGATGCACCACTATTCGATTTACCACTTCTGTCTGACCATCTGTTTGCGGATGAAAAGATGTTCTCTTTTTCAGTTTGGTGTCCATGAGTGCCCATAAACTTGACCAAAAACTTCCAACAAATCGAGAATCCTAATCAGAAATAATGGATTTAGGTAATCCAAAATGCACACAAACATTCTGAAAAAACATTTGTGTCGTCTGTTCAGCTGTAGCCTGCTTTGTACAAGGCATCAAAATACACATTTTTCTAAATCGATCAACCACAACATAAAGATAATCCTGATTTCGTCTAGACATAGATAAACCTCCTACAAAATCCATGGAAATACTTTTCCAAGGATGAAAAGGAACCGTAAGTGGAGTATACAAACCCAACTTTCGATTGCTAGGTTTACTTGTGGCACATAACAAACATCCTCAAACATATCTTGAAACACTTTCATTCATTTTAGGCCAGTAGCAGTATCTTTGCAAATTAGCCATTGTCTTGCCTACACCAAAATGACCAGCAATAAGAGAAGAATGGGCTTCTATTATAATGTTGATTCTTGCCCCCTGTGGAATACACAACTTGCCAAGATGATACAAAATATTATCATGCACATGGTAATCCAATTCTTCAACATGGTTAGAATGACACAAAGTTTCATATACTTCTTTGAAATCAGTATACAAAGCATATTGCTCCACATAACTTTCATGCATGATAGGACTATGCTTAAGAATAATTGAAGCACTAATAATAGGCCTTGAAAGCATATTAGCAACTTTGTTATAAATGCCCCTCTTATACCTGATAATCAAGTGGAACTGTTGAAGAAAACCCATCCATCTGAAGTGCCTAACTTGCTATAGCTTTGTTTGTGATTGTAAGTATTGCAGTGGTTGATGATCGACGTGAACAATGGTTTCTTTCCCCAACAAATAATGTTTCCATTTTTTTACACTTTGTACCAATGCATACAATTCCTTATCATAAGTAGGATAATTAATCACGGCACCATTAAAAGTCTCAGAATGAAAACAAATGGGCTTACCATGCTGTAGCAAAACTGCTCCCATTGCATAATTGCTTGCATCTGTTTGGATTTCAGAAGGTTGTCTTAAATTTGGAAGTGCAAGAATTGGTGCTGAACTGATATTCTCTTTCAAAGTATCAAAATCCTTCTGTTGCTTGCCTCCCCATTGAAAAACTTGCTTGACACTTGTCGCTGCATGTAGTGGAGCTGCAATGGAAGAAAATTTAGCAATAAACTTCCTCTAGTATTGGGCTGCTCCCAAAAAAAATCTTACCTCTGTCACATTGCTGGGCTTGGGCCATTCCATTATGACTTTGACTTTGGAGGGATCAATTTTTAATTCTCCTCCACCAACAATATGCCCNCATCCAAAACTTGTCTCACATGTTTAACATGCTCTTCACGAGATTTGCTAAAGATCAAAATATCATCCAAGTAGCCAATAACACAATCATCAAGAAAAGGCCTTAAGACATCATTCATAACTATCATGAAAGTAGTAGGTGCATTGCAAAGTCCAAAAGGCATTACCATCCATTCAAACAAACCTTGCTTAGTTTTGAAAGTTGTCTTCCATGTGTCTCCCTCGAAAATCCTAATCTGATGGTATCCACTTCTCAAATCTAACTTAGTAAAATATTTAGCATCTTTCAATTAATCAAGCAAATCATTGATTCTAGGAAGAGGATAATGATTCTTTACTGTAATTTTGTTCAAAGCCCTTAAATCAACACACATACGCCATGTACCATTTTTCTTTGGCACTATCACAATTGGAGATCCACATGGCGATGAGATTGGTACAATAACCCCTTTGTCGAGAAACTCTTCGATTTGTTTTTTAATCTCAGCATTTTCCATAACTGACATTCTGTACATACCAATGTTTGGAAGAGAACAATCTTGCTGCAATTAAATTTCATGTTGGATACTCCTTTTTGGAGGTAATCCCTTTGGTTCCTTAAACATTTCATCATATTGATTAACAACCTCATATAGATCAGATTTGAACTTTATATCACAACCTTGAAATGATTCATTTTCAATATCATCTTTGGGTTTAATCATTAAGAGAACAAAATTCTTACTAGCATTGACTAATCTCTTCATTTGTCCCGCATTTACAAGTGATAAATTCATCTTCTTTGTATAGGCTCTAACAATGTACTCAACTCCATTCTTAAACAAATGATACTTATTCTCATGATGATGAAAAATAGCTTTCCTATCGTACAAATATGGGCTTCCCAACACAATACCACAGATATCCAATGGAATAACATCAAGCTCTACCTCATCAACGAAATGTGCAGTGATAGCAAACCTAAGTTTACACCTTCTTGTTACTTGTAACTTAGCATTATCACATATCCAACCAAGAGGGTATGGCTTAGGATGTGGAATTGTTTCCAACTTTAATTTCTTAACAGTTTCTTCAGATATAAGGTTTGCTTGAGATCCAGTATCAAATAGAGTATCTATCTTAGTATGCTTTGAAACAACCCTTATGTGAAAAAGTTCAATTCTCTCTTTTTCTTGTCGAGTTACATTGAGATTATTGTTACTTGAAGAACTAGTACTTGCAATAGAACCATTACCTTGATAACCCATAGCTGTGATCTTTGTTTCATCACCCAAATCAGAACCTAAATCATGTTGTACGGTTGCAACAGTCTTTGACTTCCCGTTGTTGCCAAACTTTTTGGGTCTTCTTTCAGGATGAAGTTTCCAACAATGGTCTTCATCATGGCCATCTTTTGAACAATGTTTGCATGTGAATTTTTCTCCCTCTTTCTTAACAACAACATTATTTTTTCCATTGCCCTTGAACTTCTTCTTTCCTTTGTCTCCATGGCTAAAAGGCTTCTTGTTACCCTCATGAGTTTCGTTCCTTCCTCTTGCTTCCAAATGAGTGGCCTAAACACAAACTTCATCTAGATTTGAAGGATTAAACATGAGTATAGTATGTCTGAAATAACTATGTAAAGCTCCAACGTATTTGAGTAGCGTTTCTTGAGAAGACAAATCTACTCCCAAAACCAAAGCTCTTCTCCTAAATTCTTGAGTAAAGCTTTGCACATTCTGTCCTTTAGCTTATCTAAAATTTTTCCAATCCATAGTAGCCTTTTGCATATATGCCAATGGGTAAAATTATCTTTTAATTGCAACAATAAAATCATTCCAAGAGGTTAAAATTTTACCATGCTTTTTCATGTCCTTCTGAGTTTTGGATTCCCACCAAATGAGTGCTGCACTATCCAATCGTAAAGAAGCAAGCTGAATCTTAGTTTCATCATCTTGAATTTTTTGTATCCTACAATACACCTCAATATGACGAATCCAATTATCTAATTTCTCATCATTAACTTCTCCATTGTATATTGGCAATTCAAATTTAATATCAAGTTTTAATGAAGGAATTTGCGAAGGAGTTTTACCATGTCTTCTTGGAGAATTCGGAAGAGGTCTTGAATTGGTAGAAGGAGAAGAAGAAGAAGAAGATGGAGGAGAGGGTGGTGGAGAAGCACCATTCCCTCCATTTCCATTTGGAGTTTTATCACCACTATCTCCCTTGTGCTTTGTAGGGTTGAAGCCTTCACCTTGCCATCCTGCATTCCTTTCCATCAAGATCTTCATCATCTCTCTCATTTCCATGATAGCCTTTCTGAGATCTTCATCTTCTGTAGGAACATGTTCATGACTTTCTTCATGAGCCATACTTGGTTAATGACTCCTTGAAACTTGCGGTGATGGTATATGCTTCCTCCTTGAAGGATGAGAACTTGGCTCCACAAGTTGACCTTCTCCTCTTGTGAGTTTCAACCTTGTGAGCATCAGAAAACAAAACACTTGCAAATAATCAAGTCTTTAAAAACCTATGCTCTGATACCAACTTGATCTAAAAATGAAGAAGACTTGTATTCTTGAAAATATTTGGAAGTAAAGTTTATGTGTTAAAATGAAAATGGATCAAATTTGCAACACAACTTTAATAGATTTTACTCATTCTAGATGCATATAAACAACAACATAATTAATGAAGAGAAAACACATAACACAACAAATGATAAAGGAGTTCACCCCTCTCTTGGGCTACATCTCCTGGTCCAGCTTCCAATGGATCATTTGTATTATTTTCTCAAAGTGATAAAAAATATGCTTTACAATGCTCAAAATGCCAAAAATACTGCTCCAATGGCTTCAGAACGTCCAAAAATCCCTAGCTAGGCTTTTTCGGCACCTCGTTTGGCCAAAAAATGAAGTAGATAGGCTTCCTGGAAGTCTCCCTTTCAAGCTTACTGTCTCTGCATCTACAAATTGCACCCTTGTTGGCTCAACCTAGCCCAAACGCAATTTAAAGCATAAAAACTTGGCACCAAACACAATCACACAAACGATGTGAACTATAGGATAGTTACGGGTGCACCTAACCGCCAAGGCCGAAGTCATGTGGCCATGTGACCACGCGCAACTTCAAATGGGGCTCCGTCCCATAGGCGAATAGAAAAGTAACAAGTGGCGGGTCATTTGGTTGTAACAATCATTTAAACCACAATCAAAACCAAAATGCGTGCACGCCAACCGGTGCATTGGGGTCATATGATATGGCGGATATGACCGCGGGCTAGGGCTAAGCCCCAGCCCAGACCCCTGTGCCGACCACACATAAAATTTAAATCAAATTTATTTAAACCCGCATATATAACAAGGAATATATTGGGGCATGTTGGCAATGCATACTATGCCAAGGATTTACATGAGGGTGGAGGTCACGGGGTCGAACCCGGTGGACTCCAATAAATTTTAAACGAGAAACCAATAATATGGTGCCACGTGGCAGCCCATGACTGGGCCACGTGGCACCGTAAACCAACCATAATCTGCCACGTGTCACAATACCATTCATCCAAATCTACCAAATGTTCCACTCAGCTCTGCCATGTGTCATATGGACTGCCACGTCAGCAACCATACGAACTGTACGGTACAGTCAACATCCCATTTTTTTTGCCTATTTGTCATTTTGAACAGAACGTGATATCTCTCGCTCCCGACTTCCGTTTGAACCCAAATGATTGCGTTGGGTTCAAAATGACGAGGCCTATGTTCTCGTTCGATTTGAAGTGATTCTGAGCACTTTGAATTTTTGAGCAAAATTTGATCCCCTGATCACCTGCGCATAAGAATGATATGGCCAAAGTTCTCGAGGATACCAAACAATTGACCCCTGCTTAAGAGGATCCTTGTGATTTTACTTTCTTTGGAAATGTTGGTTCTCCCTTGATGGCCGCTTTGAACATTCTTAAATTGAATGTAGGACTACCGGTTTGGTTTTGGACTAGTCCGAATGTCCCAATATTTCTTGATGCTTCTCAGATAAGAACCTTATGTGAGGAGCATCATACATATTTTGATCCTTAACCTTTTGCATATGCAAAGTTTACTCCTCTTTCTCTCTCTTCTGGTGAAATTCTTTCCATGAGTAACCAGAAGTATAAAAGAGTAGGAAGAGGAAGAGTAAGAAGAAGAAGTCACTAACCTTTGTGAGTCATGTTGGAGAGTTGTCACCAGCGTATGGAAGTTATGCTCGGGAAAGGTGACCAACCTCTACTAGTCATGCTAGAAGCACAAGTCCAGTCACTATGATTCATAGTAGAAGCAAGTCACCAACCTCTGTGAGTCATGTTGGAGATAGGTTATCAACCTATGCAAGTCATGTTGAAGACCATCACCCAACAACTACAAGTCATGTTGTTGGAAAACGCCTAGTCACTTCTAGTCATACTGACATTGATTCACCAACCTATACAAGTCATGTTGGAGTATTGTCACCAACCTCTACTAGTCATGTTGGAGATGTGAAACCAACCTCTGCTAGTCATTCTAGGGGCAACCCATTGACCACTGCAAGTCATGCCGGGGGAAGCCTATCGACCACTGCAAGTCATGCTGGGGACACTAATATGGTTGGGAATCCTAGACGTACATGACATAAGCCAAAGTTTCCTTGTAATATTTGTAAAGGAGATCACCTTACTCATTTTTTCCCTTCTGTTGTCATGGCATGAGAAGCATGGTCCTTGTTTGATAACCCTTCTAGTTCTCGGTCATCTTCGGTTTCCCAACATTCTAATCAATCTTTGGTTGACAAAGCAGTCATGTTGTTGCCACATTCAGCCGACACCAAACTTTTTTTTGGGGGTGATGCATCTCTTGACCATGTTGTCTTGCATCCTATTCAACCAGTGGTTGAGGAAGTGGTCTCACCGATGCAATATTCGACCAATACCACTCTTCTCTTGGAGAGTTACATGTCTAAGGAACTGGTATCTCCTATGCAATCTTCGATTGATCCCACTCCTCTTTCGAGGAGTGATGTGTCTTGTGATCATGTCCTTAGAATTTCCATTTTAGTAGCTTCTGAGCAAGGGGGCATTCCACTCTCTTTGAGTACCCTCCCTCCAAGTAATAGGATGGTTTTCTTTGATTGGAGTGATCTTGTAGAGCCTCGTCTTACTTCTTATTCACCCTTCCAGATAATGGTTGGAATTAATAAATTAAGAATTCTCCAAACTATTGTAGATGAAGGATCCTCTGCAAGTTTTTTATCATCCTCAGCGTGGAAATATTTAGGTTCTACCAAGTTTGTGTCAGTTACCATTTAGATGTTGGATTTTTTCATAATACCTAGTGAATTCCTACGGATTCTTTCTCAGCTGCCTAACATGTTAGGTGGGAATACTATACGAGTCAATCTATTGGTGGTGCCAGTCCCTTTAGACTTTAATTTGCTTCTTGGTCATGATTATGTGTATTCAATGAATGTTGTAGTGTCTACATTGTTTCCTATGATGCATTTCCCTCACAATGGAAGCATTGTCACTATTGATCAACTTTCATTTGGTAATCACCATCCTGGTTTGGATTTACCTCAAGTTTTCCCTTTGTGTGTTACTAGTGTTCGAGTAGAATTTTCCCTGCCACAGGTGAATTATTTGGTGTCTTCTCCTCAGTGTTCAGTTGCTCTTGAGAATGATCCTTTAAATTTATGTTCTCCTTCTCGAGACAAGGTCTCGTCAATTGATCATGTGTTTTATCTGATGGGGGCATGGGGGCCCTTTCTTCCCCCTATTAGCCCGAGTAATATGGAATTTACTCTTGAGTGTGATCTTAATGTTTGTAAGAACTCGAGCCCTAGTATTTGTGAGTTGTTGAACCCCGGTTTCATGGATGATGTGTTTCCTTCAGATGAGTCCATCCTTGAATATGTGATTATGTATCTTTGAACTCCTCCTGAACTGGAAGATTTACTATTTGGTTACCAAAGAAACCCTTGTCCTAAGCCTAGAAATGGGCTCTACCTGGAGAAGTACTATGCATAAAATGCAAGGTTTTGCAGTCCTATATACATATTATACGTTTAGGGTTTCTTGTTTTCAAGTTCCCTCTCCCCTAATACTTGTCTTTATCAGAAGTTTCTATATTGTACTTATTAACTTTTGGGTAAGTGTTTTTTGTCTTATATAGAGGACTTTGGAGACATTTTCTTTTGTACCTTTCCATTCCATGTCGATCTGTTCGGACATGTAATGATCTCAAAACTAACATATAGGTTATATTTTTCCCTTCATGCATTTTTTCATTATCCATTTCCTGTTTCATTTTTACTTAGGATCGACTCATTGAGTTGCGACACAGAACCTTATCTACTATTTAGAAGTGTCGTAATTCATGTGGTAGACCCTACCTTTCTATGGGCATCCTAGTTTAGAATCCCTTTGTATTCTGGTGCCTATGTTGCAATATCTCTGTTAGGATTAGGAGTCCTTTTTAGCTGAGTTTGCATTCGAGCTTCATGCTTCTTAATCAGTCTTGTTCCAGCCATTATTTGCGGGACTCCCTCCCTTATATGCTGCCCAGAACAACATTATGGAACCGATAGTTAAGTTCTTTTCAGACTCCTGAAAATAAAATATATTGTCGAGTGACCTTGTTCCTTTTACACTCGTTAAATGGTCCTGAAGGAATGTTTNACCTTGTTCCTTTTACACTCGTTAAATGGTCTTGAAGGAATGTTTGTTCAACACAAGTTTACTCATTTTTCAGAGTGAATAGAATAATTACGAAAAAGGTATACTCTAGTCTACAGACGAGAAGAGTTCTCCTCAGTTTTGTTTTAAACTTTTCCAGGCTCAGGAGACTAAATTTACGAAAAAGTATGAGAGAGTCCATAGTTAAGCTCTTTTAAGACTCCTTAAATATCAAAATATGGACGAGTGATATTATCTCTATCACACTTGTAAAAGGTATTTGAAGAGACATATTTTTGGTATTAGTTTAACCATTTTTTGGACCGAACTGACTATAAACAAAAAATGGATACTCTGGTCCAATATTAGCTAGAATATTTCTCCTCGATATTATTTTATTCTTTTTCGGGCCTTGGAGACTAAACTTACGAAAAATAACATCATGGGAAGTTTACTTCCTAAATTTGAATTGTAACTACATTGCATTTTGACTACTCACTCTTTTTGGCCTTATGTTGGCTTCAACATGTTGTCGTTGAACCAATTTATTATACATGGATATTATCCCTAGCCTTTCATTTTATGCCTTTGCGACTCGACACCTTATCCCTGGAGGGAACATCCCCCGAGAGCCCTTATCCTGCACATGCTTCCTTTCATTGAGCATAGGTATGTTCCCTGTGATACATAACTAGTTTGCTTGCCGGTGAAACTCGTTTTCTCCACTATACAATAGCATTCTTTTATTTTTTTTAGGCTTTTATAATATGAAAAAAACAAAATAACAAAAAAAAAAGAGGGGGGAAAACATCTATCTCTTTTATTGGCATCAATTTTTTCGCCCTTGAGTAAAGCACAATTTTGAGTCTTTTTCTCATCATTTTGGGTTTAGTATGGATTTCAGAGACTTTTTCTCATTTTTGAGTTTTATCTCCCCTGATTGGTTATTCTTCCAACCATTTGGAGCATTTGTTGATGCCTCCTATGTCACAAATGTATCCTAGTTTAAAATCATGCTTCCTAAGCCACATAATGTGTCATGCTTATGCTCAATGGAAAGGTCCAACCTACGTCGACCATTCTGCAGTTAGTCTCTAACCTTGAAAGTCGAACTTCCCAATTCAGTCTCATCATCACGCGTATCAGTCTCTTCATATAAACTCTTTCAAATATTTGGCATTATGCCACCCCTCATGTTGGTTGATGGAGGATGCCTTAATTCCTTCCTTCCAATGGTTCTCTTCCCATCGACTCTAAAAGATATTGATCTGGGTGAGGTGTATATATTTATGTCTAGTATCTTGTGGCTTGCAGTCATTAGTGGCAAGTTCCCTCACTATCGATAGTAGGAAGATATCAATGTCCCCTGCTTGGTAGATTATATGAGGTGTTCGACATCAGCTCATTTATTCACACTTGCTAGATTGTACGATGGTACCTTGACTCCCATTATCATTATCGATGGGTTGTCTCGCATTTGTTAATGGTATAGATCAATGACTGGTAATCAAATGATGTCTCACTTTGTTCAAATTCAACACATTTATTCACATAGTGTAGAATTGTACCACGATGGATAATTGTGAAGACTTCAAGTGAAGTACAAGAACCACATCTTTGTAATCCTTTCCAACTCTTATGGTGCCACCTCATAGACATTGGTACTCATAGAGGATCAACTAGCTCATTCTCTTGGTTCCATATATTCTATGTTTTCGATCTTGAGACATAGATCCACTATGTATATATTCGTGGCTATGATATGCTTTGACATGGATCCATTGCGTACTCCTCATGGCCATGCTTTGTAGTTCATATTTATCACATGGATCCACTTTATATTGTTTGTGGCCATGGAAATTAGTCATACTTTCATATGTACCATGGATCCAAAGTATAATTGCTTCTGTGGACATGATTTATCACTCTTGAGCATGGGTATGCCCAACTTGGGAAGAAAAACTCTTTTATTAACTTTTCTAACGATTGTTGTTCTTGAATCAGTTATTCATGAACCCTCAGGGGTACTCTAATGCATCCTCACATCTCAGAGTTTACAATGTATTTCAGCCATCAATTTTCTTTTATGACCTCACACATTAGGGGGAATTTTTTGTAGAACATAATTCCACACCTATGCATTTGTTCCATGGCCTAACTCTTTCCCAAATATTGCTATAAAGTTTCCCAATTTGCCTCTCCAAAATAATTTAAAAAATATTCCTTATGAGCATATCCACAGGTTTCCCTAGTGCAACACATGGACATCCGTGACTCTCCATCTTGCAACCCACGGATGCCCTAAAAAATCATAAAAAATAAAATAATTTTGTGTCTTCGAGTGGATTTTTCGGTTGAGATCGTTCCTTAATGTCCCCATGACTGTACACAATAGAATAAAACTCCCCCAACCTCTTAGGAAGGGTATTAAAGAACCATTGAGGGATAAGAACATGTGAAGTCCCTTGGTGCAAGATTATGGTACCAACATCTAGTGAGCCTCCCTTTCCTATAATCTTATGAGCAAAACCCCATGTAATCTGGAAACTCCTTTTCCAACTTTTATTTCCTATTTATATGGATATCGGGTGTATCCTTATCCCTAATTGGGATATTCAAGGAAGATAATAGTGGCTGAGTTGATGCTTGAGGTTTTCTTTGAGGAACCCAGACAGTTGGCTTTGAGATGGTGCTAAATGAGAGACAAGGGTGTAAATTACCTTTCTTATTTGTTGTTAATAGAAGATCTTGTTTTCCCTCCTATCATGTGTTCATTGTATGCATTTTATTACTAAATGTACTTTGAAAATGATATATGACATATATACCCTTTGATTGTGTAACTACCTACATAGAAGCTCTGGTGTTGTGCCCATTTTCCAGGTTACTTCCAACAAAGGATCTAGAGGTCGTTAAGAGAAAGGAGTGGGATCAATATCAAACAAGAGACCTAAGGTACACCCTTTCTCCCTCATCCTTCTCTAAATTATACTTGTAAAGTATTTATTATTTTATTTTTTTTGTTCTTGTCTTGGAGGGAATATTTCTATATTCTCCATACAATCTTGATCTACTATGATTTTTACCCATAATCACAGGGGAAATATCCCATCAACACATGGAAATGAAAGGCATGGTATGACATGGAATGTAAATGAAAGGCATGTCATGGCATGGGAAGGAAAGGCATGGAAAGGGAAGAAAAGGAATGAAAAGGCATGGCATGGCAAGGCACGTGAAGGAAAGACATGGGAAGGAATGGCAAGGAAAGGCATGAAATTTCATGGAAAGGAAAGGAAAGGCATGAAATGGAATGGAATGGGAAGGAATTTCATGGGAAGGAAATGTATGGCATGGGAAGGAAAGACATGGAAAGGAAAGGAATGACATGACATGTGAAGGAAAAGCATGGAATGGGAAGGCAAGGTATGACAAGGCAAGGAAAGGTATGGCTTGGAATTTCATTCACTTCTCTTACCATTCCATGCCATGCCTTGACTTTCCATGCCATTCCATGCCATGTCATGCAATGCCCTGCATTCCATTTCCTTTCCATGCGATGCCATGTCTTTTCATGCCATGCATCGCCTTTCCTTTCCATGCCTTGCCTTGCCTTTCCAAGACATTCGTTTCCTTGGCATGCCATGACATACCTTGCCTTGCCAAGGCATGGCATGGAAAGGCAAGGCATGGATTGGAAAGGTAAGTGATGGAAAGGAAAGGAAAGGCATGGCATGGCATGGAAAGGGAAGGAAAGGTAAGGCATGGCAAGGAAAGGGAGGGCATAGCATGGAATGGAAAGGAATTGCAAGTTAAGGCATGACATGGCATGGAAAGGCAAGGAATGGCATGGCATGTCATGACAAGTGAAGGCAAGTAAATTTATCACATGTGAAGGAAAGGCATGGAAAGGCAAGGCATGGGATGGCATGGAAAGACAAGGAATGGCTTGGAAAGGCATGGCTTGGAAAGACAAGGATTGGAAAGGCATGGATTGGCATTTCCTTCACTTGTATTTCCCTGTCTTTCCTTCCCTTTCCTTTCCTTCCCATGCCTTTCCTTGCATTTCATTGACTTGCCTTCCCATTCCTTGCTTTTCCTTCCCATGCCTTGCCTTGCCTTTCCTTTCCATGCCTTTCCTTGCCAAGAAATGACATGTTATGGTATGGAAAGGTAAGTAATGGATTTGCAAGGAAAGGAAATGTATGGCAAGGAAAGGAAATGTATGGAAAGGAAAGGTAAGGCATGTCATGACATGGAAAGGAAAGGAAAGTCAAGGTATGGCATGGCATGGAAAGGAAAGGCAAGGCAAGGCATGGCATGGAATGGAAAGGAATGACTTCGCATGGAATGTAAAGTGAAGGAAAGGAAAGTTATGGCATGGGAAGGCAAGAAATGGCAAGGAAAGGCATGGCATTACATGGAAGGGAAAGACATGGATTGGAAAGGAAATGCATGGCTTGGAAAGGCAAGGCATGGAAAGGAATGGCTTGGAATTGCCTTCACTTGTCTTTCCATGAATTTACATGCCTTGCCTTGCATTTCCATGAATTACCTTTCCTTGTCATGCCATGCCATGCTATGTCATGCCATGCATTTACTTGCCATGCCTTTCCATTCAATGTGTTACATTTCCTTTCCATACCTTTCATTTCCTTGCCAATCCATGCCTTTCCTTGGCATGCCATTCCATGCCTTCCCTTGCAAGACATGGCATGGAATGGAATGGAAAGGCAAGGAATGGCTTGAAAAGGAAAGGAAAGACATGACAAGGAAAGGAAAGGGATGGAATGGAATGGCATGGAAAGTCAAGGAAAGGCAAGGCATGGCATTGCATGGGATGGAAAGGCAAGGCATGGCATGAAATGGCATGGTATGGAAAGTGAAGGAAATGAAAGTTATGGAATGGGAAGGAAAGGCATGGGAAGGCAAGGCATGGCATGGGAAGGCAAGGCATGGCATGGAATGGAAAGGCAAGACATGGATTGAAAATGAATGGATTGGCAAGGTAAGGAATTGAAAGTCTTGGATTTTAATTTCCTTCAATTGTCTTTCCATGCCTTGCCTTGCCATGCTATGCCATGCCATGCATTTCCTTTCTTGTACATGACATGCCTTACCTTCCCATACCTTTCCTTCCCATGCCTTGCCTTCCCATGACATAAATTTCCTTGCCTTCACTTGCCATGCCATGCCATGCCATTCCTTTGCTTTTCATCCCATGCCATGCCATGCCTTGCCTTGTGTTTCCATCCCATGCCATGCCTTTCATTCCCATGCCTCGCCTTCCCATGCCTTTACTTCCCATGTCACAACTTTCCTTTCCTTAACTTGCCATGTCATTCCATGCCTTGCCTTGCATTTCCTTGCCATGCCATGAGTGACCTTTCCTTTACATGCCACGTGTTTCCTTTCCATGCCATGCCTTTCTATGCCATAGATTGACATGCCATGTATTTCCTTGCCTTGGTATGCTGTTCCATGCCTTACCTTGACAATACATGTATTAAATAAACTTTTTATCAAAGTGGTCATATTGCATGTTATCTTGTATTCTTCTTGAATCAACCTTGTCTTGAAACCATCAATTTTGTGGTTAGATTAGGACTTACCCTCGATTTCCAGCCTTGTTATCTTGACATCTAGGGTTTAATTGTCATCTTTCACCATTAGAATACACCTTGACACCCTTTATTACATTTATGTCATAATTTTAGCCCTTTAGGGCTTTATGTATTGAATGTTCTATGGTTGTTATGTGCCATCTTCCATTTCAACAAGAATTTGTTATTTAAACCCTATTTTAGGTTTCATTTTCAGCACCCTTTCATTGCATAATTACTTGTTATATTTGTCTTGTTGTAACTTGTCATATTGCTGAAGTTAAACATATTAATCACAAGTTTTATAACAACTATAATTTACTTATTTATTTGTGGTGTTTGGGACTTCCCATTGACTTGTTTGAACTTAGTTAATATTATTTGTTAGCTTGGTATGACAATGACATGGCATGGAAATGAAAGGCATGGCATGGAAAGGTAAGGAAAGGAAATGGAATGGAAAGGAAATGCAAGACAAGGAATGACATGGAAAGTGCAGGCAAGGCATGGCATGCCATGTCAAGGCAAGGCATGTCTTGGCATGGAAAGGAAAGGCAAAGTCTATGTCTAGGTCTAGGTCAATGTTTCAAGTTTTGTGGATGATTTTATGGTTAGGAATTCACAAATGATAATTGTTTTACCTAGTAAGTGTGATTTATAAGTCATTGATGGTTATTTATTGAATGTATTAAATAAATGTTTTATCAAAGTGGTGATATTGCATGTTATCCTATATTATTATTGAATTAACCTTGTCTTAAAACCCTCAATGTTTTGGTTAGATTAGGACTTTCCATCAATTTTTGTTAGCTTGACTTCTAGGGTTTACTTGTCATTTTTCACCATTAGAATACACCTTGACACCTTTTATCACATTTTTGTCATATTTTTCATCCCTCTAGGGCTTGATGTCTTCAATATTCTATGGTTGTTATGTGCCATCTTGCATTTCAACAAGAATTTGTTATCTAAACCCTAGTTTAGGCTTGCATTTTCATCCCCCTTTCATTTAGTGATTACTTGTTTTAAGGGATGTTATATTTGTTTTTTTGTAACTTAGTTAATATCATTTATTGGCTTGGTGAGGCATGGCAGTGGAATGACATTATAATGGAATGGAAATGGAATAACAATGGCGTGGCATGCCATGAAAAGGAATGAAAAGGCAAGGAAATGCAAGGAATGTCATCGCATGGCATGGAAAGGAAAGGCATGACAAGGAAAGGCATGGAATGGAATGACAAGGCATGGCATGGCATGTCAAGGCATGGCATGGAAAATAAAGGCATGCAATGGCCTGTCATGGTAGGGAAAGGCATGGCATAGCATGGCATGGCTTGGAAAGGCATGGCATGGAATTTCATGGCAAGGAAAGGAATGGCATGACATAGAATGGAAAGGAAAGACATGCAATGGAAAGTCAAGGAATGACATGGCAAAGCAAGGCATGACATGGCAAGGAAGGGAAAAACATGGAAAGGCAAGGCTTGGAATGACATGGTAGGGAATGGAAAGGCATGGAAAGGTAATAAATGTATTCACAAAGTTGGGCATGCAATGGCATGGCATGGGATGGAAAGGCATCGAGTGTCTTGGAAAGACAAGAAATGACATGGCATGGCATGACATGGAAACTCAAGGAAAGGCAAGGCATGGCATGGCTTGACAAGGCATGCAAAATGTTTCACCTACACTTAAAATGTCATAAACACTTCATTGGATGGAAATGAACTTTGTGATATAAATTTAAGTCATATTTCCCTAGAAAAATTGTTTTTTATTTCTTGGGATGAGAAAGGTTTCTTTTTTTTTATTCTTGTTTCACTGCAATCCACATTTTGATTTGACTTTTTCCTTGCATAATGTTATGGAAAGTTATTTTTATTGTTGTATAGGTTCAAATGGGAAGCTGTATTACAAGACATGGGAAGCTACTTGACAATGGCATGACATGGCATGGTTTGGAAATGGCATGGAAATGGAATGACATGGAAATGGCATGGCATGGCATGGCATGGATTGGAAAGGCATAACATTGGCATGGAATGGAAAGGCATGGCAATGGAAATGGAAATGGCATGGAATGTCATGGACTTGAAAGGAATGGAAATGGCATGACAAGGCATGGAAATGGCATGAAATGGCATGGATTGGAAAGGCACGACAATGACATTTCATGGAAATCCATGGCAATGGAATGGAATGACAATGCCATGGAATGAAAAGGTTTGTGGGAATGGGTTTGGGAGGGTACTTTGTCTCATTTTGTGCTCTAACCCAAAAATTGGGTAGGAATGTGCAATAAACTCTCATAGATGGTGAAGGGAAAAGAATAATGGTTTAAAGTCTCCCTGGAGGAATTTTGGTAGAATAACATTACTTTCTATGGTGTGTCATGAAATGTAACCTCGAAAACTTTATTTGTAGGTGGAAAATGATACCCATTCTAATATCTAGTTTCCATGTGAACTATATCATTGTATTGATCAAAATCAATAAGTTTAGTGGGCATCATGGAAGACTGAATAAATGTTATTAATAATTGATGGGTTTAAAAAAATTTACATACACCCACTACACAACCTAAAAACACATGAGTTCATTAATGAATCATTGACTAGTCGTTTTGGAATTTATGAAGGGTTATACATAAATAAAATTATTTTATATATGCTATGCATAGAAAGAGGGAAATAATGGGCATTCCCAAGAAAATGGTCAAATTATGGATTGAATCAACTAAGAAACTAACAACTAGGCTTCTCAAAGAAATGTCAAGGGAATACTAGGGTCAATTTTTTGTCCTAAGGAGACTAGGAATACTAGGATTTATACTTAGAGGAGAAAAGAAAGATGTTTATCATGTAGCTTTGGTGAGAGAATAGGTTAGGTTTTTTTGGCATTTGAAAACCCTAGTGCTACCTAATGTGATTGTTATCGAGAAGATAGAGGGAGTTAATCTTGTACAATTGTGGGATACAAATGTAGGTTCCAAATAGGACTTCCCATTATGTATGCTAGCTTGTTGATGATATCTAATGGAGTTAGCTACTGGCTAATGTTATCTTATGGTTTCCCTCACTAGGGCTTGAAGAGCCCAACTTGTAACAACCTGTGATAAGATATTCGTAGGTGAATGTACTTCATATTATAAATATATATGAAGTGTTTGGCTTGTCCAAATGTTGTGTACTTGAATAATTTAATTTTAGCTTATGTCATCTTCATAATTGAGTAATTATAGTACTAGTTATGGAGGTTAATTTGACATAACATTGAGCTGAGATTCTTAAGTGATTTACAAATATGTAGAAGATAAATGAGAAAAATTATTTCTATAATCAAGTATTGTAATATGCCATTTTTTAGGTCACAATATTTTCAAGAGACCACTATTTGAGGGTGGATTGTCATAGGATTTAGATGGAGATAATTTAAGAGGTAGTCCATATTGTTGGTTGTGAGATAGAATATGGATATCCATAAAATTCATGCAAATAATTCAGAAGGAATGATCTATCGATGATATAGAGATACATGGTTGATTAGAAATCAATGCTACTTGAGAAGCATTAATTGTTTATGGGTTTAGCACTTATCAATATTTTCCACCATAAGATATTTGTTCAGGTGTAATGAAAGTATTTATAATCACTTTAGAAAAAAATCAAGGGATTAATACACATAAAATTCATACAGCTTGAAATTCATATATTCATTAACATAAAATGAAGAAACAATGAGATTCATAAAAAACGTGCCAAGAACTATATATACAAAGCGACAACAAGTGCCCTAACATAAAAAACATCCATATGGTGGCCTAGATACATTATGGAAGTAGTTGGTAAATCATTGACCACTGCGACCCTTGCCACCTTCAGGATCATTCTAGATATATATATTTCTTCTCTTGCTCGAGGAAGCACCTCGAGTGGTTCCAGGACTGGGTGTGCTTCGACGCTCTGGAGACTCCACAAATAAAACATTGTTATAAATTTTTTTCCTCAATGAATTAATAGACATACAAAATGATACTTTGTAATTTAACCTAAGACAACTCACCGCATATGCTACTTTCAATCTTGAGGGTGTTACCCTTCTCTATGATCCCAATCTCTTTGTGATGCCACCATGCATCAGTTACAAGGATCAAGTCAAGAAAATTAAACAAATATGCATAAAATCAAATTCATGATACATAAAAAATTATCATCAACACATTATCTCACCGTGAATATCTTGTGCCTCGATGGAGATTTACTGGAAGATGGAAGACTAGGTTGTACAACCTACTTCAAGGAAACCTCTACAATGACAACCTCTATGGATGGGTTCGATTGAAATGATAGTGGGGGTGGGTGGAATATAGGTGCATCCACTATGGATGGATGCAATGGAAGAGGTGGTGTGGATGGGTGGCATGCATGTGAATCCATCGAGGAGGCGTGCAATAAGACAAATGCTAGGGTTGGGCTGTAATTGACCCCAAAAGTATGTACAAATGATCACAATTCCCTAGGCCTAGAGAAAGGTAACCTAGAAGCAAAGCCCATTTTCCCAAGTAGTGCAATAGTACTATAAATAACAAATATGTCCATAGCCTGCATACATATTAATAATATTGAATTATTAGTACCAAATAGTAAAATTCAAAAACATAAACACAAACAATTTGAGAATTATATGATATTCAAATCTACACATGATACCTATGATGCAGGTGACTTGTCCATCAAAGATGGACATTCCCAGACATCACTTAGTCCAAAATCTTGTAGAAACACAAAAACATTAAAATTTTGAGGATGCCATAAAATAAAGAAATGACTATGGTGAATTTATCAAACGTGACACATAGGTGTGTGTGGGGTCCACCCAATGAGCAAGCGTCCTCCACTGCTGCATCAGTGATGGGACTAGGCACTAATTCTTCCATGGATGTAGAGGGATCACTAGTCATATGTAACAAACGCAAAACAACATACAATAAAATATCTATATAAATACAAAAAATACAAAATAAATATATAGCGATGAAGAACACAGAGAGGGTTAATATACTAACCTCCTCCATGAAGCTATGTTGTCCACTAGTATCTATAGGCCCATAGCATGTATGTGTACAACTTGAGAATTAGTGAGGTTCACATGGATGACTACTATATCCATGTTCCCTCTCCTCACTATACCCTATTGTGCATGTTGAAGTTCCAATCCCTCTATCAATGTCACTGGTAGACACCTCCTCCTAAGATAATGCAACAAAGCTACAGTGTTGCAATAAGCTACGAGTCAATGATAAAATGGATATATATACCTCTTGCAATCTCTCTTCAACAAAAGGATGTTGGGTATGGGGGCTAGGACTTCTCCTGGGGGACGAGGACCTAACATGGGATCGTGCCTGGCATGCTCTTAGTCTTGTGCAGACCCTCGATGATCCAAATTATTTTCGACACAAAATGAAAGTGGAGATATATTAAATAAATATACCGAGATATTGAAAGGGATCCAATAATATAATAGAGATATATTATTTGTATATAACCATAGGCACAAATATATAGTAATACACAATTTCTATTAATGAATAAAATGTATAGAACTATGAAATTACAGAGTGAAAGACTCGCTAGAATGTTGGCAACTTATCTGTGAGAAGAGATGTGATGGCTATGCTCATTCAAAAGAACATGATATTTTCAATGAGGATATAAAGGCCTTTTTAACATAAGGAAAATCCAAAACCCTAACAATGGAAGATGAAAATCCAAAAGGTTTGCAGGCCTCGATGGGGGTAGTTGATATGTCAAATTCTCGGGGGCATAATGTTTGGATACGATCTTCGTTTGGGGTGCTCGATACACATTGGAAAGGTATATTCGAGAAGAACACATTACGACTAGACCAAGAAAGTTCATTTTTCAATATGTCGGGACCTAAATCCCCTAAAAACGTTGTTTAGGGCCTCAAAACGGACCCGAAAAATTGTCGAAAACCTGTCGAGGTGGAAAACTCTCTTTTGAGCCAGTGAAATAGGTGGGTGGCCACCGATATCCATCTAGATAAATCCTCCCCCCTTAGGAATAAATTTTTCCCATTGTGTCAAGTTCCCAGGGAGGCTTTTGCTGAACCTTGGTGAGCTTCTTTCCTTATTGGAGAAGTTGCGTTGCTTAGCTTGTTGAAGGTTGCCACGAACCTGTTGCTGGCAGGGTTGAATATTTTCAACCAAGATGTTGTATCTTGGATTGAATTGGCCATGTGTAAGAAACCTCATAGGTGAATAAATAATATCTTCTTTCGATTCTACCCTCTGTTTCTATTGGATAGAAAGCTCTTGGGCCAAAGGATGTAGTGGTTGTAGTTTCCTTCTGTTCACCTTTTGAACAGATTGTGAAGAGACTGAAGTTTTTAGTATGAGAGATTACCTCACGACACTATCGTAAATGTGTTGAACCTACATAGAATAGATCTAGCTAGAAAATACTAGACACATTGGCAGAGAGAAATTAAGAAAGAAGAAGCAAGATAGAAAGAATGGAAGAATTCTCATTAACCGTATTCCACACTCAAAGAGAGAATAATTTACAATAGATATAGGATACATGAGTAACTAATGAGCCATAGTGGTGGTCTAGATTGATCTGGACACACACCAACAGTTACAAGAGTAAACTACCACCTAGTCTAGTCTCTCAGACAGTTACGGGAGTGAACTGTCACCTAGCTGAGTTAACTAGTCAACTAGTCTTCAGTTAACTAACTGAAGAAAGAGTAGTGAGTTGGTGATGATACCAATGTTGCATGGTGAAAAAACAAATGCAACATCTAAACTCAACTCAACTAGTCAAACTGAAGTGTCAACTGAAAGAGAATATTCTCTAGGTGGAATATTCTCCCCTAAAATATAGGAGACTGGATAATGACTAATTATGACTAATAAAAAAGGAATAACCTTAGGAAAAATAAATACTAGGTATGTGTAAAGTAACTCCAACACCCCCCCTGAACATCACTATGGTGAAAATAAAGAATGGGTCCCAGCTACGAGGCCATGTTAGGTACCCAAAGACAAAAGATACACTGAAATAAACGAGGAAAGAGGGAAAAACTCATGGGAACAAACCCCCCCCTCAAATTACAATGCATAAAATAAAAAATGATAAGGAACAAAAGGAAGTTGCTAAGCAACCATGTCCTTCACTCCAAGAAGACCTCACAATTGTGCAAGTTTGTGCTCTTTGAAGATTTTGTTGAAGATGTAGATGTTTGCATGGATCTGATGAAGTATATGCATCATTGATATTTCCACACATATCCACTTTATGTTCTTGTAATGAATAATATCCAAATAAATTTTGGATGAAATTTTGAAAATCGTACGACCGTTTCCGGAAAAACGCTGAAATTTTGTTGATTTTGAAACGATCATAACTTTAGTTCCCAGACTCCGTTTTGGACGATTGTTTTTTAGAAATTGGATATCTTCCTAAGAGGAATTCAAATATCCAATTTGTTTCTATAAATTTGGCTCAAAAAATATCATAATGACATCTGATGTGCGTGGCTCCCTTTTTGTCTCCTGAGATGCATGCATGGTGCATGCAAAAGTGTCTGCATGTGACTCTTGAGATGCATGCCATATATCTTCCACATGAATTTCATAAAACAAATGTGAAATGGAGTAGACATCATCTTCAATTAATGGAATACAAATTTCTGCAAATACTTTTGTAGAAGACTTTTCATAATAAGAGGCTTGATCTTCTGATGGCTTCTCTTCTCGCTCTATCTGTTCGACCTCCTGCATGAAATATTCACAATATTATTTATTCCCAAATAGAACCTCCAATATGGTCCATAATTCATTTGGAGTTAATCCTTGTGATTCTTCATATACTTGATGGAAAAGTTCGGGAGAAACAGACATGCTGATACTTCCTATGGCCATATCTTGTCTATTGAGAAAGCCAGTTTTCTCATCAATAGAATCAAGATCTACTTCCATTTCCATGGTTATTTGGTATAAGACTTTGCGTCTTAGCAGAAGAAATTTTTTTGGCTTCCATTCCAAATAGTTATGAGGCATGAGAAGTATTTTCGACGAATAATCCATCTTTTTGATGTCTTCAATATTTTGTACCTGCAAAAAATTAATTTGGTGTAGATTTTTCTTAGAATTCCATCGAATCTGATACCATGTAAATGTGTTGAACCTGCACAAAATAGATCTATCTAAAAAATACTACACATATTTGCAAAGAGAAATTAAGAAAGAAGAAGCAAGATAGAAAGAATGGAAGAATTCTCATTAACCGTATTCCACACTCAAAGAGTGAATAATTTACAATACATATAGAATACATGAGTAACTAATGAGACATAGTGGTGGTCTAGATTGATCTGGACACACACCAACAGTTACAAGGGTAAACTGCCACCTAGTCTAGTCTCTCAGGTAGTTACGGGAGTGAACTATCACCTAGCTGAGTTAACTAGTCAACTAGTCTTCAGTTAATTGACTGAACAAAGAGTAGTGAGTTGGTGATGATCTCAATGGTAAATGGTGACAAAACCAATGCAACATCTAAAATCAACTCAACTAGTCAAACTGAAGTGTCAACTAAAAAAGAATATTCTCCAGGTGGAATATTCTCCCCTAAAATATAGGAGACTGGATAATGACTAATTATGACTAATAAACAAGGAATAATCTTAGGAAAAATAAATCCTAGGTGTGTGTGAAGTAACTCCAACATCTGTTTTGGTGCGATAGTAGTCAGAACTACCTTTGGTATCCTATAGAGATGACCCCCCCAGAGTAATAATGAAACTACAGGGCCGAGACTCATAAACAACATGAAGTTTCCACATATATGGTTGGCCCAAAAGAACATCATAGACATCAAGAGGGAAAACATCACAAAATACCTCATCCTTGAAGGGATTGATGCCGTAGGACAAGAGACAATGCTGGTTGAAATGGAGATCTCATCCTTAGTGAAGCCACCTGATGTTGTATGGATGTGGGTGTGGTGTTGTTGACAATACCAATTGTTTGATGACCTCTGTTGAGATGAGGTTCTTCTGGCTTCTACTATCAACAATGAAATGAAATGGGGTCCCCTTTACCCACATTTTGGAATGAACAAGGTGCTTCCCCTCTTCAGGATTTGGTGGTTCTTCTAGTTGGATTTTGTGGTTGCTACAATGGAAGTGGGGTCTAGATCAATGATCTGTCCCCTTTTATTATTAGAAGAATCTGAGTCTGAGTTTGGGCTCGACTTTGTTTATTTTAGATCGGATACCAATGACTATTTTGAGCAACATTCATCAGTGTTGTGCTAGTGTCCAGTTTCCTTCTTTGTCTATCTATTACCCTTCTTTCCCAGTGGCTTGGACGAGTTTTTGGGAGGTTGTTTTTTAAGGCCATCTTTATCATACTTTGGTTGTTGTGGATTTGCAGACCCAAACTCCCCTTTGTTTCGGTGCCTAAATTTCTACTTGATTTTGACAACATATCGATAGGAAACTCCCAGTGATGAGATGTCTAGGAAATCCATTTCGGTTTGGATGTACCTATGAAAAGCCCCATGGTATTTCAGATGTATATTCTACTTAGAGTATTTGATACCCATCTTGGTGCGCAAGGTATGGAAATTATTTGTGAAATACTACACTATTTGTCCCCTCTCTTGCTATAGTGTGTTCCATGTCATGTATTGATCGTCATAGTTACCGACAGGGTAATATTGTTCCTTGACCGCATCCAAAAAACATTCCCAAGTGGGATCGGACCCATATATTCCAAATTCCTATGTGGAAATTTTCTCCCAATAAGTTTTCTACCAATTTTTGACATTGGGGAGAGTCTTAAGGAGTACGAAGGTGATTGTTTCCCTCTCAAAGAAATTGTGAAGATATAAATAACCTTCTAGAAGTTTTAACCATTTTTCTAGGGCATACACATCTATCTATCCTTCAAATACAAAAGTATAAAAATTAACTTGTACCTTGAAAGGAAAGCTTCGTCTAAAATGGTCACTTGATGAAGACGTGCTTGTTTTTATTGGCAACAGTTGAATTATGTGGGAACAATTTTCCATTATTTCTTCCCTTTGTCGCGTGAGAGCTTGCTCAAGCAACAAATTAATATAATATTCTACTTCATCATTTTTCTTTTCTTATGCCATGGAGGGTTTTTTGTGCATACAAGAGTGATTTTCTTCAAGACAGGCAAGCTCGAGACCCAAATTTATATACTGATACCTTGTCAGGGACATGCACTAAAAAACGATCAAGAGCATCCTGCTCTGATACCACTGATCCAGATTATTTTCGGCAAGAAATGGGAGCGGAGATATAATAAATAAATATACCGAGATATTGCAATATATCCAATACTATAAGATAGATATATTAGATGTATATAACCATATGCACAGATATACAATAAAACACAATTTCTATTAATGAATGAAATGTATAGAACTGTAAAACTACATAGTGAAAGACTTGCTAGAGTGGTGGCAGATTATCTCTGAGAAGAGATGTCTTGGATATGCTCATTCACAAGAATATGATTTTTACATTGAGGCTTGAAATTCCTTTTTAACATAAGGAAAATCCAAAACCCTAATCCTAGAAGATTAAAATCCAAAAGGTTTGTCGCCTCGATGGGGGTAGTTGAAACGTCAACTTCTTGGGGGTGTAACTTTTGCATATGATCTTCATTTGAGGCCCTTGATACACAGTTGGAAAGGTCTAGCCAATAAGAAAACATTCCAAATGGCCCAAGATAGTGTGTAAGATAGGCTTATGGGCTTGAAATCCCCCAAAAATGTCGTTTAGGGCTTCAAAACAACCTCGAAAGTTTGGGACCCAAAAAACTATTGAAAACTGCCAAGGTGGAAAATTCTATTTTGAGCTAGTTGAATAGGTGGGTGGCCACCAATATCCATCCAGATAAATCCTCCCCCCTTAGAAAGCAATGGTCCCCATTTCTTCAAGTTTATAGGGAAGCTTTTACTGAACTTTGGTGAGCTTCTTTCCTTATTGGAGAAGTTGTGTTGCTTATCTTGTTGAAGGCTGTCACGAAGCTGTTGCTAGTGGGGTTGAATATTTTCAACCAACCTGTTGTATCTTGGCTTGACTTGGCAGTGTGTAGGCCCCCTCGTAGGTGAAGAAACAATGTATTTTTTCTCTTTTGCAATCTACTTCTGTTGGATAGAAAGGTCTTGGGCCAAGGCTCCAATGGTTGTAGTTTCCTTCTTTTCACCTTTTGAATAGGTCATGAAGAGTTTGAATTTTGCAATATGAGAGATTACCTTGTGGCACTGTTTTGGTGGGAACTTAATTGGAACTACCTCTGGTATCCTGTAGAGATGACCTGCCAGAGTGAGAATGACACTACATGGTCATGACTCATAAAAAGCATGAAGCTTGCACATATATAGTTGGCCCAAAAGAACATCAAAGAAATCAAGAGGGGAAACATCAAACAATACCTTATCCTTTAAGGGCTTGATGCTGTAGGAGAGGCGACACTATTGGCTGACACAGATATCTCATCCTTGGAAAATCCACCTGATGTTGTGTGGTTGCGAGTGTGGTTTTGTCAACAGTCCCAAATGTTTGACGACCTCTATTGAGATGAGGTTATTCTTACGTCTTCTATCAACAATAAATGAAAAGGAGTACCCTTCACCCACATCTTTGAATGGAAGAGGCGCTCCCCTTCTTCAAGATCTACTGATTCTTTTGGTTGGATCATTGTGGTTTCAACCGTAGTAGTGTGGTATGCATCGATGATCTATCTCCTCTTATTATTATCTGAATTGGAGGTCAAGTTGGGGCTCAACTCTGTTTCTTTGAGCTTGGATACCAATGAGTGTTTTGAGTGACATTCATTAATGTTGTGCTAGGGGATTTTGTAGAAATTGCACCACTTTATAGTTTCATTCTTCGTCTTTCTGTTACCATTATTTTCTTGTGGCTTGGATGGGTTTTCAAGAGGTTGTTTGTTAGAACTGTCTTTATCATACTTTGGTTGTTGCAAATTTGCAGACACGAACTCCTGTTTGATCTTGTGCCTAAATTTATGCTCGATTTTGACAACATATCGATAGACATCTCCTAGTGATGATATGTCCAGGAAATCCATTTAGTTTTGGATGTACCTATGCAGAGCCCCATGTTATTTCAGAACCACATGCCACTCATAGTCTTTGATACCTAGCTTGGTGCGCAAGATATGGAAATCATTTGTGAACTATGACATTGTTTGGAACCTCTCTTTCCACAATGTGGTTCATCTCATGTATTGGTCATCATAGTTACCAATAGGGTAATAATGCCCCTTGACCACATCCACGAAAAATTCCCAAGTGGGATTGGCCCTATATATTCCATACTCCTCTGTGGAACTTTGGCCCCAGTAACTTTCCCACCAATGTTTCACATGGTGGAGAGCCTTAAGGAGTGCGAAGGTGATATTTTCCCTATAGTAGAAATTGTGAAGATAAAAATAACCTTCTAGTATATTTAACCATTTTTCTAGGGCATCCACATCTATCTGTCCTTCAAATATGGTAATATCAAAATTAACTTGTACGTTTAAAGGAAAGGTTCCTCCAAAGTTTATGCTTGATGAATATGCACATGTTGTTATAAACAGGTGTCGAAGGATGTGGGAAACATTCTCCATCATTTCGTCCCTTTGTCGCCTGAGAGCTTGCTCAAGCAACATATTAATAGAATCTTCTTTTCCATTGTTTGTCTTTTCTTCCATAATGGAGGTTTTCTTGGGCATGTGAGAGCTATTTACATCAAGAGATACAAGCTCGATACCCAACTTTTTGTTGATTGAGGTTGGTTGTCATTGATTTCAACCCTTGAAGAAAGCCCCATAGCACAAAGGCTTGGGTAATGGGCCCAATATTGTTTTATGTCAATATGACTCATTATTGTTTTGTCATGGTTGATAATAAGTAAATATGGATGAACTCCAAAGTGGTCCCCTTATGGTGAAAGCCCTCATGGGAAGACACTTTGTGGAGTAAGAGAACCCATGCTTAATTGAGGAATAATGAGATGAAGGTAAGTGATTTTGTTAGGGAAAATATCCTAGATGGATAGTTCTTTTCATTTCATTTCCGGTGGTATGTGGAACTTCACATAATTCCTCACGGTTAGAGAGTTATTGCTATGAGAAGTTGGAGACCCCAGGTTTGGGTAATGGACCCAAGTTTGTTTGATGGGTAACGGTATGAGTTATGATATATTTTTTTATAATACTATTCTATATGGATAGTACATGTGATGCCATTTCTGGTGGTATGTATAACATTACATAACTCCTCACATTTTGAGATTTATGGCATTACAAAGTTGGAGGACCCTCATATGTCATCTAGAAGCCCCAAAAGGTCAAAGTAGTCAAAGTGGTTTAAGAGATTTTAAAAGGTAAATAATAAAGTGAAGTGATGAGTGCATTATAATTCAAAGTGAATACAAAATAAACAATTTCAATAATAAATTTAATGGAGAAATTAGAAGTGGACCCAACCCTAAAATAAGGAAAGTGGGCCAAGTGACCTAGAATATGTTTTTAAGGAAGCTACTTGGAGAGTATAAATAAGAGGCAAGGCTCTCTCATTTGAATCACAATTGAGCATATTGGATGTCTATATGTGTCTAGGGTAACCAAGGATATCTAAAACAGAATTATGAGTGAAGGTGAAGAAAAGAGGGCCAAAATGCAAGGAAGGATAAATTCTTTTGATGGTGCTTTCTAAGGTATGTTATTTACAGGTCATCTCACCATTTTAGATATAAAGTTTTTTCTATAATAATTCAGACCTTGAAATTGCTATTCCAATGCAAAAATATATCCAAGTATCTAGGAAAAAAAATTCAGCTTGTGGGTCATTGTATTTTGGGAGTTACACTCCATGGAAAATAGGGTTTGTGGCGAGTCCTGAAACTAGTCAAAATCAAGTGTTTTAGGTAAAAATGTCATAACTTCTTCATAACAGATCCCAATTATATGAGAAAAAATGTGTTGGTTAGGGTATAGTATGTATTATTCTTTGTAACATTTTTAGATCATTTCATAAAAAAATTTGTGTGGGGAACATTCTACAAGGTTTCTCTCTAGAATAAGCCAGAATTCAACAAGGTATGCCATTTTTGCTATAACTCATTTTATGAGAGGTTCCAAGTACTGACACTTGGAGGAATTGCATTAAACACACTGAAGAACATTTTATATCAGTTTCATATCTTTATACATTACAGGTTCAAAGTTATGATTACTTAAAGTTAGGGTTGTTGACTAATCCAAAACTAGGCATGTGAGACTAAAAAAAAGTTTGATGAAAATGCTAGTCTCTTGTTTTTAAACTTAAGGAAGGTTTGTAGGAATGTTATCATATACACCAGGTCTATTACAAAGCTACAAATCAGATTTGGATGATTGAATTGATGAGGGATTTTGGTTGTGGTACATGTTGAGTACATGGTTGAGACAAGTAGTTGATGAGTTGGCGCACATACATGAGGTTTCTAGTTGATGATGTTGGTACATATTGATGAGTAGTTGAAACATGATTGGTACATACTTGGTACATGGTTGGATGCACTTGTTTATGGTACAGGTTGATTACAGGTTGGTGCATGGTTGATGCACTTATTTATGGTACAGGTTGATTACAGGTTGAGGTA